>JANPWX010000600.1:422061-497993 GCA_024734555.1 Trochalopteron elliotii | reverse complement strand
CACTCCATGGGTAGCAGGGATTCCAAATTGTGGCAGATTGCATCTGGGAGAAATCCTCGTCCGTATGGAATTCCAGGTGGCAGAAGGCCAGTGCCAGGCACAGGGACTTGGGTACGAACCATGGCCTGTTTCCATGGCAAACTAAACTCAGCCCCCCACGTTCCTGATGTCAGTTTGTAGGAGGCAGTTGGCAGTCCAAGGGCACCAGGGATTCCTAGTTGTGGCATCTTCCATCTGGGCGAAATCCTGCTTCGTTCGGAACTGGAGCGGGCAGATGCCCAGTGCCTGACTGGAGGCATGATTTAGCCACAAACCGTGGCCTTTTTTTATGGGAAAACTCAACTCACCCCCCAGGTTCCTGGTATCAGTTTTTAGAACTTGTTTGGCACTCCGAGGCCAGCAAGGGCTCCAAATTTTTGCTGCCTGCATGAGGGAGAAATCCTGCTTTGTTCGGAATTGGAGAAGGTAGATGGCCATTGCCAGGCAGGCGGCGTGATTCAGCCACGAACCCTGGCCCTTTTCCATGGCAAACTAAACTCAGCCCCCCACGTTCCTGATGTCAGTTTGTAGGAGGCAGTTGGCACTCCAGGGACAGCCATGGCTATATCTTGTGGCAGCTTGCATCTGGCAGAATCCTGGCTCTGTTTGGAACTGGAGTGTGCAGAAACACAGTGCCAGGCTGGGGACATGAATTAGCCAAGTACGGTAGCCCTTTTACATGGGAAACTAACATCACCCCGCCAGTGAAATCAGTGGTAATTTTTTCCTGCTTTAGCAGTGTAGTGCCCTTTGAGGGAAAGGCTTCTTACATGACTGTTCCAGATTTATTTTCCCTTACACCGAAACTGTGCAAAACTTCGAATATATTATTTTGTGTGGAAAGCACTTTTCTGAGCCCTGGTCTGTTCTGGTTGCATCCCTTCAAGGAGTATCTCACCTCTCTCCTGAAAGGAACTCCTTTGTGGAATAAGAGTCCACTGAGGGAGTAGCTCAGTATTTGGCAACCCTTTTTGGGTGATTGATCGAACCTTTTTTTGCCTGGTTGTGAATCTCTGATACATGGAAGCACCTGGATGTGACCTTTTTTGAGCTGGATTAACAGGATGAAAAAACAGCAAATCTGGAGATGGTAAGAGGAGAAAATTCTGTGCTTGCAATGGTGACACATTTGATAGGGTTTTGGGCAAAAATGATGTTGGATTCAGCACTGGAAATGATCCACAATGCTGGGGGAGAAGTAAAACTGTCTCTCAGAAATACGTTGATACTTTTAATCATCAGATGCAGCAGGGCCCAAAAGAAATACAGCCCTGAC
This sequence comes from Trochalopteron elliotii, assembly GCA_024734555.1. NCBI lineage: Eukaryota > Metazoa > Chordata > Aves > Passeriformes > Leiothrichidae > Trochalopteron > Trochalopteron elliotii. The sequence continues at coordinate 496,678 of JANPWX010000600.1, read as the reverse complement.
TGGAAATATGGTGTCCACAGGCAGGTGTGGTGACAAAAGTTTTTTGTATGGGAAATGGATGTAATGCAGAAAACTGCCTCAGCCTGTGAACAGGCTGGTGTGTCCTTACACAACCTTAACTAGTCCTGCTGACTATGGAGAGGAGGAGGCATGGCCCCAAGAGAGCTCCCAGAGCCTTCACCTGTTCCTGGAAGGGCTGTGCAGAGCATGGAAATGAATTGCTCTTTGTGGTGGCTTGGAGTGAGCGTTTTCACACTGAAACATTAGGACTGTAAAACCTCAGAAATCTGATTTGAGTTGGGCTAAAGGGTGAATTCTGGATAATAGCAATCCATGAGCCTGACCAGGATGTGAGGCTAATGAAAACCCAGCCCCTGCAAGGGAAGCTGAGGGGGTGAAGCCCTGTGTAAGCAAGGGCTAAGGAATCATCTGCCATGAAAAATAAAGTGAGGGACCTCTGTTCTGTATTTGTCTCCATGGCTGTTAGGAATGAGACCTGGGACACGTGGGGCAAATAGAAGGCTCTGGGAACCTGTAGCATCTTAAAGGGAATGGAGTGGGAAGAGGGTGGCATGGACAAATGCAAGGATTCCTGGCTTTAGAGTCCCAGCTCCAAAGCTTTTCCCACACCATTCAATAGGGTTTTGTTAACACAAGGCCCTGAGAGCTTGCAAAACCCAAAGGAGAAATAATGCACATCCCATGCACAGTGAGATCAAAAGCTGGGGGCAGAGACACTACTCTGTGTTTCCTCGGCTCTGCCAACAGGAAGGGCAGGGGGCTTTGGTCTCCTCTCTCTATTGTACCATTTGAGATCCAATTAAAAATCAGGAAAGGTTTTGCACACCTTCAGTGACACATGCTGTGATATATGTTAAGTGATGAGCCAAGTCCCTAAGTCTAGGTGCACATATGGAAGAGCAGATGCACCCACATCCACATGTTCTACAGTAGGCAGCTGCCTACATCAATAAAAGTATCCAGAGTTTTTGGTGTTATTTCTTATTCCATTTATTACAAAAGCATTGGCCCCTTCTGGCAATGTGAATGAGGAAAAGAAATATGTCCAGGGAAACTGGTAGGCTCCATGCAGAGGAAAAGCACTTTATGAGAGCAGAATTATTAGCAGTGCTCCACTGAGCTGATTTGGAACAGGTCCGTTGTGTTTTCAGCAACTGGCAGTTTGGATTGTTACAATTCCTTGGCAAGGACAATAGAAAGATGGTGGTTTCCGGGGGCATAATAAAAGGGTGAGCCCCAGCTTTTGCACACTGCATTTTATAATTGCGTGCTTGATGTGCACAATTGGGCAGCACTGCCTTACTTGCCTTAATCCATCTCTCTCTCTCTCTCCCCTCACTTCCTCACCCTCCCTCAGAGCAGCAGTAGCTGCTGCAGCTCTGGCAGCTCATCGGGGAGAGCTCCAAAAATGAAAAGAGTTCAGCTATCGACCTAATGTTTTTCCCAGAGGATTCATTTCACCTGCTTCTCCAGTTTTCCCAATAGCTTTTTTTTCACTCTTTAATCCAATAAGTATGGAGTTATTTCACATTGTAAACCCCTCAGAAGGATTTTAGGAATGGACTTGCTCTCTCCTCCTCCCCCAGCCTTTTTTTTTTTTTTTTTTTTTTTTGTACAAGTCAGAAAATTGTGAAGTAAGCGAACAGAGTAACTGAGAGCTGAGAGAGAGAAGACGCTTCCATTCTTTTAGTGCAGTGGGCTGAGGCAGAAAGGCCATTGTAATGGTAAATCGCATGCAGAAAGGAAGAAAAGACTGATAATCAATCACAAATGAAGCATTCGTTTGGATTTTGGCAATTTACCGGCCAGGCGCTTTTAAATCCATAAACTTTTTTTTTTTTCCTTTCATTTCTTTTTTCTTTTTTCTTTCTTTTTTTTGCCCCATCTTTAAAGCAGTTTTGATCTGCCGAGGGCAGGAAGAGAAATCTTTACCAAGCTCTCATGCCCAGAGTACCTGGGAACAGGGAGAGTTTAGTGCTGAAACTAAAATCCTGATGGAGAAGCAGCGTGGTGAAATGTTGGTGGGGCTGTTTTTAACCCATCACCTTGGACTCCGGCTCTGAAGCAGAACTTTCCACCTCAGGCTCTTCCTGTTTCTCGTATTCAGGGATGACTTGTGGTGGGCTTCTGGGGATTTTGATTTTTCCAACCTGGTCGCTCTGTGACTGCCTGAGTGGGTGTTTTGTTTGCCTGAGTATGTGATTAGGACAGATGAGGATGTTAGACAACACTAACACCGGCATATCCCCTTCAGAGTGCAGCATCACCCACAAGGGAAGATACATCTACCTGGAGGCACTGCTGCATGGAGGTGCTCCATGGGGATTCACACTGAAGGGCGGGCTGGAGCACGGAGAGCCATTAATCATCTCAAAGGTACTTTTCTCATTTTCCATGCCATGAAAGCAAGGTGGGAGGGCTGCCCGACTCAGAGGGCAAAAGTTGTAGAAGTAACACTAAAATGTAATGACTGACGTTGTGTTTGGCCTGGGTTTTAAGTGCTGAGCACCTGTTCAAGTCACCAGGTTTGCTCAGGAGGTGCATATTTCAGAAACACAGGAGAGCTCTCAGCATTGTTTAGGTATCCAAGTGCAGGTTTTGTCCCACAGGAAGTATCGTGGCTTGCAGAAATTGGCTGTATTTATTTCACTGCTATGAATGGGAGGGAGTAGGGGGTTCTCATGAAGAGATCTTGTGTCATGAAGTCGTGGCATATCTGAGCATAGTCAGTAATCCATCCCCATCACTCCTGAGGTAAAACAAAGGGAGTGCTTTCAGTCACAAGGTGAAATGTTGGCTAATTAGAAGTGTTGAAACAGTGTAGTAAATACTTGCACCTCTTTGGTAAGTGTGTATATCGTGCTATGCTAGTGGTTTGCTCACTCTGCTTACTAAACATCTGTTAAGTATGGTGGCCTTCAAGATTTTTATTATTTAATGATTGGGTGTTCTCAACAGGCAACTAGTAGCATAGCTCACAAGGATATTTTGAGGGGGGGAAAATGGGAGAAGGAATTCCTTGTTCTCATCAGAACCGGTCTGTTGCCCAGGTACTTCAAGATGCAGGTGCTGAAGGCCACAGATTTTCAAAAGCATCTCTTTAAATCTTTGAATATCTAAAATATGTTTGACCTATGGCCCTAAAACTGTTCTGAAAATAGGATATAGGTAATTCTGAAATTTCACCTCTGGTGGGTTCTAACCATATTTGTCCTGTGTCATCAATCTGGTGGATTCTGTGTCTATCCAGAATTGGACTTATGTCTGATCTTACTCCCTCCTGCAACCTGGGATGTATGTGGGGAATTCGATGGATCAGAATCAGCAGCAGATAAAAGAAAATGCTGATACTCAGAATCAATGTTGTTCAAATTCTTTGCATTTTCAAATCCCGTTGCAACTCCCTGTGCAAACACATTCACACGAAGACTGTCAGTCACTGAGGTAAATTAGTTGTGATTACTACATTTACATGTTAAAAGTAAAAAAAGGGGGGCTTCCATTGAAGTCCTCTCATCATAAAGAGATTTTAGAAATTTCACACAATCATCTTTCTTGCAGGACCTTCTTGGAGGCAGTTTGGCGTAGCCACAGACAGCAAAAGTAGCCTCACTGAAATGGTGTTATAATTTTTCTTTTATAAACACTTTGGACTAACACAGGCTGTTCACTGTTCCTGGCAGTGTTCTGTAGTTCTGAGGAAAGAGTTCCTTTTTGCTCTGACATTCCTCTGTGATGTAAAAATCACACTCCCCCTTTTTTTCCTTTTTTTCTTTTTCCTTTTTTTTAATTGGGGGCAGGGAGACAGAGAGGATGGGAGATGGCTCTGGCTGCTGAACATTAATTAATCTATGGGATTTGGTTTCCACAACAACCAGGCCCCTTAATGTCAAACATGCCTGGAGTGTGCATAGTGCCACTGGGAGCTGTATGACTTGTGCCTGCCTTTCCTGAAACAACACTGCAAAAATGTGCTGGGTTTTATTTTCAGTTGGGTTTTCTCTTTTCTCTCCTTGTAGTGCCTGCTTGGTTTGTGCTATCAGTGTCAGCATTTCAGTGTTTTGCTCATGCATGGCTGATGCAGAGCTGGAGAATGGCTGCATGTGAAAGCTCTGCTTTCTGGAATTCAGGCAGCTCCCGTTTCCTGGTTTCCAGTTTCAACTGAGAAATTCCTCTGGTGCTTCAATTCACTATGTGCTCTTCAGAATTAATTGCATATTAGTCATTTAGTTAATTCAGTATTCCTCGCCTGAGTGCACTGTGAAGCAATGAGGAACTGTGGGGAAATGATGAATTATGTTACAGGTTTAATTCTGTACAAGAGTGCCTGGAGAATCATTGAAAGTTTCAGGTTGAAAGGGACCATTAAAGATGCAGGCACTGGGAATGATTTAGAACAACAGTTCTAAATAATGCTACGTATAAATACCAGAAAACGTGGATGCCAGTTTTTAATTTCTGGTTTTTCATAATTAAGAAGTTTTATTTTCTGTTTTGGCTCTATGCTCTGTTGGCAAATAATTATATTTTATGTCTACTCACCTGTCTGTTTGCAGTGACAGAGTGGCGTTAAATGGCCTTAGAGTAAATAAAAGTGGACATTTCAGCAAATATCTAAGCTGGTGCCCATGACAACACTGATGTATTGTTATGGAATAGTAGAGAGATAACAGATCCGTGTGAATACAGTAGCTCTTTCTAGCCCTCAAGAACTGCTGGGGACCCAGAGTACTGACATGTCTCAGCTTCAGATCAAAGGCTGGAAGTTCAAAACCAGGAGGGGTGAATTTACAAAAGGCCCACATGCACAAAAAAAACTGGTTCTCACAGCCCTGGGCAGCCCTTGGGAAAGAAACATTTCTCCACCAGTAACACACCAAGAATCTACCCAAAAGTGAGGGAAGCAACAGTTGGGAGTGTAAGTGCAAAAAAACAGGCCTGTATTCTCAGCTGGTAGAAAGTGCTGGTTTAGAGAGACAACTACCAGAGCTTTACTATATCTTAGCCTATTTTTTTAGTATTGCCTTCCCAATAAGAACAAGCTATTTGCTGCCTTTGAGTCAGATTCCCTAGTCAGAAGGATTGCTGCTCTCCGTGCAGCAGGATGGGCTGCCTCGGAGTGGGGAGGTGGCTGAGTGGGCACGGATGGGCGAAGCTCCGGTTAAAAACAGCAGCGAAGCTCTGCTGACTCAGCCACGGTGCTCAGCACATCGGGCAGCCCAGCCCAGCTCAACTCGTCAGAAATGTCGGGGGTGCAGCTAACGCGACTTTGCCTAGCTAAAGAGCACAGATTCTTTATGCTAATGCTGCTCTTTTTACCTCTGTGGAAAGACAGCCCTGCGCTGAAACAGTTTCAGGGCAGCTGATTCGAAGTCCTCCAGGCAGGTCTATTCATCATTTATTTTGCTGGAGGTGGGAGCAGACCATGAATTTATTACATCTGACTCGCGTTTTTCCCTGAGAGAAGCCTCAGAATAAAGCTTTGTGGAATCCTCCCAGCATCTGTTTTTGTTGTACCAGCAGGAAAGGAATGGAAGGATGGCAAAAGGTAGTTGTATGTTCCTTTTCTGCTGCATCTCAAGGTGATGTCCAAAACTCAGTACCTAAAGGAGCACCACAATGTCCCTGGGTAGCAGTGAGACAGTGCCCAAAAAGAGGCAAATTAACATGGTGTGTTTTCCATTTTATATTGATTCTCTGGTATGAAACCTGTAGTCAGTGTCATGGTGTCAAACAGTCCTTTGGCAAGAAGGTTGTCAAGTTTTTAATTACTTTCATTTTTTAAAAAAACCCAACAGAACAGTTACTTGTTTTGTTTTCAGTGTTTAAACACATTTGTGCTTAAAAAGTAACTCAGTGTCCTCAATGTGTCACTAAGGCTTCAAAATGAGTAGAAGTCAGATTCCCTGAAGTGACGTCCACTCCTCTGTTTCCAGACCTTGGGTCCTACAGTTGAATTTCTGATTTTTTATTATATTTGCTTAGTAATTTAGAGCCTTGTCATTCTGGCCTGATTCAGGGATATTTGCTTGCAGTGGAAATTTCATTAAACAAGTGGTTTCTTCATCTGGAAATAGAATTTCAATGACAAATGCCAAAGTGATTTCAGGTGATACCAAGTGTTTAATTAGAATCCAATATTCTGTAGCCTCAAAATCATGATAATACCCAGAAGTAAACCCACATTTCTATTTCCAAATTACTTTTTTGGCTCACCCTTAGCTGCAAGATCAAAAATGCAAAAATGAAAGCCCTGACTGTTCTAGGCAGTAAAGGCACACTGGTTACAGAATGTTTCATTCCCTCTCAATTTTCTCTAAGAATTTTTAACCTAAGGTAATTAATGTTAATCAGTCTCAACCATTTTGGAGCCAGCAGAGGTATTTCTGTGGCGTGTTTCTCCTCGCTACACAAACCTTTGGAACAGTTCTGGCTGTTGTAGGCCTCTGAAATGCCCTTTTATTTTGAGCTCCGTGTTGACGACACTAACAAAGGAGTTGTTTCTCTTGCCCAGGAATGAAAGCATCCAAAGCGTTCCCCCTCGGATCATGGCTGTGTGGGAGCACTTTTCACATGCTGTGCTGGAGTTCATGGGTTCCCTTCACTCAAAAGGGCAGGTCGTTGGCAGGGACCTCATGCCAAAAGCATGACACAAACTCTGAGGTTTACCTCTCAGCAGGGATGTAGGAAGCAATAAAAGTTTAATAATAATGGGAATAGTTTGGGACAGAGCCTGAGAAATAATCTGGAGCTCTTGTAAGGTGTTTAAGCCTTGTCTGGAGTCTGATCCAAAGTGATGCAATGAACAGCAGTCAGTGCTTGCAGGAGCTGGACGTGGCTGCCTTCACAAGGCTCCCCTGCCCGTGCTACTTCTCTGGTATTTTTGGTTGAGAGAGCTCATAGACCACTTAGTGACGTGCAGTGAGAATTGTTCCACCATTCTTGACAGAACAAAACTCAAAAGGCCATTCTGTACCCAGCTGGTCCGCAGGCACTTACCCCTGTCTCTGATCCAAACACTGGGAATCAGTGTTCTCCCAGTACCAGGAGCTCGTAGCTTTCCCCACTTGAATGCCCAGAGTCCCCAAAAACAAAACAAAACTATCTCACACACTGACAGGCAAAGTGTCTTTGCATCTGTTCCCTGTATCCCTTGGTGTGACAAATGGCAGTTTAGGAACTGTTACTCTTTTTGTAGGGCTGCAGGCACAAAACCCCTGGCCTATGCTCATGTTAGGGGGGCTTCTCTGAAGCTGGCAGAGTCATGAAAGACTTGTTGGCCTGGGCATTAGGACATGAAACTGAGCCAGAGGCACGGTGACATCTTCTGTGATTTTTTTTAATATTTATTAGCATTTTTTCTTTGAACATTTCCACCCTTGTTCCTGTTTATATGGACTTTATTTTTCTCCTTGCTGCCGAAAAAATACCTTGGGGACTGTGTTGTTAATGTTTTTAAAAAAACACCCTTCTCTCCCTTTATCTTCCAATATTCTGGTAATGGTGAGGGGTTCATGGTGCAAAATCATCTGCTGGCACATCTGACTCTCGTGGCAGGCAGCGCACAAGGCAGTTGTCTGATCCCAGATATGAAGGAAAGCTGGATGCTGAGGACTGGCAACTGCTGCTGTAATTGCTTGAGGAAGCAGGAGGCAGTTCCTCACCACCACTCCTGGCTTCTCAGGGCTCGCATTAGGGCCTCTCCAAAGACTGCTGATGCCAGCACAAGGGACAGGATCCCTACCTTTTCTTAAAGCAAGGGAGTTGCTGCATGAACAGGCTTCTATTGTTTGTCAGCCCCTCCATTAGGCTGCCGAGCATTCTGCAGCACAAAAAGTCTTCTGTTCACTTCCACAGCACTGAATTAGCGACTGCAGGCAAACCCAGTGCCTGCCGTGAGCAGGGCCCGGTGGGCACTGCTGCTGCTCCAGCAGGGTCAGGGGCAGCTTCCAGACTGCTGAGGGGGCAGTGCCAGCTGTGCTGTGATGCATCACAGGGAGCCTGGCTACAGGGAATACCTTGCTTGTCCCAAGCTATGAATCCCAAGGGGCACAGACAACTCCATTATGAAGGAGCCTGTGAAAAGAAATTATGAAAAAAATAATTTCTCTGTGCTGAGAAGGAGTGGCAATGGTGTCTGCCAGGTGTCGGTGTCCAGCTGACCAGTCATGCTTTAGAGTTTCCTCCTTGGCAGAGGTCAGCCCAAGCTGTGAAGTTTTGGCCTAAATCCCCAGAGACAGCTGCTCTGAAAGATCAGGTCTCCACCCTTCACTGCTGCAACAGGAATTATGGAGTGTCATGTCCTTCAAAGCCACAGAAAGATATAAAAGAAGAAATATTTTCTTCTCAGGATGGAGAGGAATCCTGTGTGATTAAACATAACATGTAATCCTTAGGGTCAAGAAATGAAGCCTTCATAAATCCTGCCCTGGCTTTAGGTTACACGAAAGATTAGACAGAAAAATGCCACATATCCTTGTTCCCTTGGCTGTAGTAGATACAGTCAAAGTTGAGGTTTAAAAACTGATCCTAAAATGAGACCCAGGGAATGAACTCTTTAACTCAGTGTTTGTACACAATAGATGTTTGTTTGGGAAAGGATCCACTACTTTCAACCTTTCCCACAGTTCTTGGGAGCCCAAGGCACAGGAAGAAAACTCATGATTGATAATAGAGCTGGAGCTGAGCTAATCTCATCTCAAATTTCATTGGTGTTTGCCTTCAGGAACTTTTGAGGAAGCTCAAAATTGTGAAGCATCAATCCAACATAGGTCTATTGCATGGGAAGTATTTGACCAGTGACAGGATCCCAGGGAACAGCTGGAGCTGTGTCAGGAGATGTTTGACTGAATATTAAGAAAAGGTTCTTCACCCAGAGGGTGGTCAGGCACTGAACAGGCTCCCCAGGGCAGTGGTCATGGGCCCCAAGCCTGCCAGAGCACAGGGACTGCTTGGAAAATATTCTCAGGCACATGGTGGGATTCTTAAAGTGGCCTTGTGCAGAGCCAGGAGTTGGCCTTGATGATCCTTATGGGTCCCTTCCACCTCAGGATATTCTCTGAACTAGTCAGAATTGGGAAGGGTCTTTGAAAGTGAGAATGAGGTGAACTGTAATTTGCTTTCCAACAAACACTGACAATCAAAGGAACAATGTCCAGAGGCCTTTGAAAATAGAGTGCTAAGGCAGAAAATTTCTGTAACTCATTTGTGTACTTCCAAAGCCTTGAGTGAATCTGCATCCAGCAGTAGCAGTGAGAGCATCCCAGGCAGTGCCAGAAAACCCTGAAAGATATTGGTACCCATCAGTACCAACTGAGTACACCTGAGAGGTGGAAAAAAACCTTTCCAAATGTTGTTTGTTTTAAGTAAGAGAAAGTTTGTGTCCACTCATTCACACAACTGAACTGGAAATAGAGTTCCCGTCTTTCCATTTTTAGCCAGCCACTGCCTAAATCATAAAAAAAAAAAAACCCAACAAATAAATGGTTCCAGGTTTCTTGGTCAACTGAAATTAGGAAAGAACAACAGATGCAGAACAAGAGCAGCTTATCCAGGACATAGCTTGTTAACATCCTAACTGGTATTCAAGCACAATATTAATTTTTCACACTTGCATTAAAAAATCCCACCAAAAAAAATCAAGCCCCAGTGAAGAATGATTCCTGCTGATAAGAAAATCGGTGTGCTTAAATTCATTCACAGAATAGGCTGTGGGATACATTTCAAAGCACGGGGCGAGAAATAAGCTCCCAAATCCCATTAAGAAATAACAGGATTTATGTGCATTCCTCCCATATATTAACTTTCCCCTCTGGAAATGTCTTGTGCTGAGCCGGTGCCATTTCTCAGGCAGGTGCAGTGTTTTGCAGTTCCCACAGACTCACCAGATAATCTGCCAGGCCTGAAAGCCATTCCCCATTCTCTGTCAAGAATGGGGATTTTCCAAGGGCCGGTTGAATGAGGAGTTTGGCTGACAAACGCCGTGGCTGGGCGTGGTGGCGGGGCTCGGTCACACATTCTGCAGCGATGCCGTAAGCAGCTCCGGCCCGGCCGCATCCGCCGCTCCCGTGTTTTCAACCCCGGCCAGCAGAGATCCAACAGATAACCGGGATTTAACAGCCGCTGTCGGGAGTGGGGCATTTTCTAAACCTGACATGCAGAGGTACCATTTGTGAGCTGAAGTCTTCGGGGAATTGGTTGGTAGGATCAGCAGGGTCTGAAAATTTCCCAATACCTGTGGAGAACTACTGACCCCCTGAGAAGGAGCGCTCACGGTAGCCATATGGAAGTTTTTACCTTGGTTTTCTGTTGAGCTTGTAAGCAGCATTTATTTTCTGTATCATGGTAGTGGCAGCAGGATAAAGGTAAAAGCTACAACCCCATTAATGCTGTTTATGAGTGTAATAAAGAAATCTGCTCCCCGGTGGTTGGAATTTATAGTTGTGATACAGCCACGAGATGTGAGTATAAAACCCCAAATGTGGAGATGGGTGAAGAGTGAAGCAGGAGTGAGTCTGCAGCAGGGAGTTTACTACCTCATACAAGAATTAGGCCGCTTGAGATTTATGCATCATTTAATACTGGATTTTAAGATGTTTACAATGGCACAAAATTGCTGGAATAATCGTGCCCTTGAAACCTTGCAGTAGTGCCGGATCCATTATTGCTTTCTTTTTCAATTTTTCTGTAAAAATATGTGTTCTTTAAAGAATTCTGCATTTAGAAAAGTGGATTGGTCCTCAGTGTCAGGCCTCATGTTTTCATACATTGATTGATGACCAGTCTTGCTAGTGGACTGAGATAGACCCACATTCCTCAAATGCAGTCTCATAGAAACTGGGAAATGAGCTGGTGGAATCCAGACCAAAGATCTGGCTGTTTTCCAGGGTCAAATACATGGCAAGACACATTGCCAGTTTCAAGAGATGGGCTTGAAACGGAGAAAGAAATGTGAAACATTTGGACAGCAAGGGGTGGGGTCGTGGGGGGAATCTTCATTTTTTCAATGGTCCCTCTCCCCTCCCTCCTGCCCTGCTCCATTTGGTGTTTGCTTAAAAGCAGTTGCCAGTGTTTGTTGAATAGTGTCAGCACAGAAGGGATGCAGCCGCTGACCTGACTAAAAGGCAACAGCAAAAGGTTAGCAGAATTAGTCTTGTACTGTAGACTTGTATTAATAGTTGTATTGTGGGGTTGTTGGCACAAACTCTGCAATTAAATAAGTTGTTGGCACTCTTCCCTAGGTTAAATTACTATGGCTGTTCCCCCTGCTTGCAAGTCAATGAATACAACACTTTTGGGGAGGCAAGTTCAAACATTTTTTTTCTTTGGGGATTCTGCACATTTCTGGTCTCAAGCTAAGAGGTTTCTGCTGGCTTTCCAAGCAGACCTCTGTTGTTCTGTCTCTGCAAACAGCCCGTGCAAACTAATGCTGGAATAACCAAGCAGGGAAGGAGGTGGGTGAGGGAAAGACACCACAAAAGACTGATGGAGAAACAAATGCCCTTAAGAAGAGGTCCTTGCTTTCTCTCCTGCCCAGATCCACAGATGTTTCTTAGCACTGGGCTATTGTTGGAGAGGATTAGATTTCCATCACGGCTTCATCAGCGGCAACTTACCCTTTTTGCTAGGCCAAAAAGCAGCCACAGACATGGGAGGGGAGGGACTCCCTGATTTTCCTTGCCCATAAGTGCAGAGCAGCCCTTTTTTCCAGCCCGAGGCCCTCTTCCCACTCCTGCTTTAGTCAGTGGCAGTTGGGTTTGGCCCAGGGGTCCTCACACTCCTCTGTGCCATTCTGCAGGGGCCACTCGCAGCAATGCACTCCACAGCTGGAAAAACTCTGGATTTCCAATTTATTAACTGTTCCATCTACTTTGGGAACAGAAGTTCTTGCACTTCTTTCTGATTCTGCCTCTAATGTAGCAACACATGTTGACCTGCCAGCAGCACCTGTGTCCTCACCTGTTCACTAAGGGATACATCCAAAAATCGCTCTTCCCTCCATGTAATCCAGTCCTTTGGGGTAGCAAACTGTAGACTTCAGGCACAAGAACCACAGATGTTTCCATCTTTCTTTTCCTGTGGCCAGTGTGGAAAGGCAGCAAGATTGTGAGGAGACTGTGCTCTGTATAGTCTGAGCTGAGAAACCTGTACAGAGAACATCCAAGATTTTTAAGAAACTGGTGCTACACAAAAAAATATCTGGGCACAACCTTCATCTGTGCTTTCCTTAAGACTGGCTGTTATTTAACCAGGTGTTGGACATTAATTCTGAACTGCAGTTAGATGTTTCCCTGCCCACCAGGGACATGGTTTTTTTCCAGTTTATATCAATGTTTGATGGAGATTGATGGAGAGTGAGCCATGGACACAGCAACAGAAGATGGAGCTTTGGAGGAAGGAATAAGCAGGAACAAAAGAAAGTGCCCTTGAGTGACTCAGTGACTCTATGACTTGTTATGTATCTCATCAGCTGCTGAAACAAAAGGTTCCTGTGCTGGCTGGAGCTGAAGAGAACCAGGGTGGGTATCTATTGTTCTGTAGGTTTTATTCTTCTCAGGTTGGGATCCTGTCAGCTCTCATTGGCTTAACAGGTTGGACTGTGTCGCCCCTTGGATGGGAGACTCTGCAAGGCAAAGAGAAGTGACACAAAGTAGCTCAGTCTGTGGTCCTGCTCCCGCTGAGTCAGTGCTGAATCACTGACCCCTCGGGGTTTGAGGGGAGAGGGTGTGATAGCACTGCTCGGTGAGACCTTCTGCCTTTGGTGATGAGATATTATAGAAGCTCAGGCGGTGGCATATTGGACTAGGGAAAAAAATGTGATGCCACAGGCTAAATTCTGGTCGGGATAAACGACATGCCAACAACAGCATTATCATCTTGATTTTTTCCTGAGTCACATTAAGCCCTCTTTGTAATTCACAGGGGGTTGTAGTCTGCCCCTCTACTTTTTGTGACCAGCTGTTGACTAAGCGCAATCCTCAGTCAAATGTCTTTGGTTAGTTGCTGATTCTTTAGCACTCCAGAGTGAGTCTGCTTCTCTTTAGGGTAATTTGAAAATGGGGGTAGTGTCCTGCCATTTCCAATAAAAGCATTATCTTCCATTATGCCTGTGGCCATGGCATTCCCCAGTGACTGGAAGGGAGCAAATCAATCCAGTGGCAATTGGAGCTGAATTGACTCCCTGCATCCCGGTGGGATGTCACTGGCCAGCTTCACGGCAACACCTAGAAATCTGCAAGGTGAGTTTATTGTGCCAGAGAATGGCTTTAAAGTACTTCCTATCAAGGTAGTTCAAGGCAATTACCTCTGTATCTGCTAAAAGTTGGGAATGTGGGAGCTAGGTAAGGAAGCCAAAGTTAGAAAAACACCTTTCTGCATAGGAGAAATGAGAGACTGGGCCTTTCCAAGCTTGTAGCTATCCCTGCAAATCCCCTAGCCAAAAAAAAAAAAAAAGAGAGAGAGAAAGAAAAAACCAAGATGAATAAAAGGAAAGTGTGGTTGTCTCATAGCTGCTCAACAGGCAACCCTGAGATCCCTCTGGCAAGAGCAACTGAAGCTGAATTTGTCATTGTTTGGCTTGTGTCACCCAGCTGGTCGGGTCAGAGAGCTTCCTGACCTGAGTCCACGAGTGATGGACAGGTCTGTAGCGGGCATTATCACAACATAATCACACGCAGTGAAAGGAAAACCCTGTGTGCCTTTCTTAACTTCTCCTCTCCCTGTTCTCCAAATCTTTAGGATAATACATCTTTTCTTATTTTACTCTGAATCCGTTAATGCTTCTGTTGTGCAATAAGGTTTTCACAGGAAAATATGGCCTGGAGAGTAGTAAATGGAATTCTTCCAGGGATCCCCAAAGATCTGTAAAGATTCTGTTGCACTGCTAAAGGAAGCATTAATCATAGTCAGAAATATTTCCTGCTGGGTTGTAGTGCGCTGTCTGATTTCCTCTGTCCCTCAGGCACTAGTGGAAATTGCATTTGATAAGAAGGTAGGGGGGAGGGTGGTTTGCTGGTTTAAGTTAGCTAAATTGGTTTTGGAATGGAACAGAGGGTCTGTAACTTCCTAGTGGTATTACTGCTCTTGCCAAAACTAACAGCAACCAGGAAGAAAAATGCTGGAAACCCAAAGACCCTAATCAGGAGGAGAACAGAGAAGGAATTCTTTTGGCCTGGGGGCTTATGAAATTCATTTTCTCTTTCTGGATATCTGGATATATGTGTGTTGCTGGCTTGGGGGCAGTGTAGTAGGAGATGTGTGTTTGGAGCAGGCAGTGTCAGGAGTTTGGTTGTTCACTTGGATTTACAGTTTTTATTTACTCACAGGATATTGACCATGGCATGAATACTAATTTTTAATACATGGAAAACTTAAGGAACATAGAACTATGTAATATTGTTGGTTTGGTGGCCTGTATAAAGAGACTAGTTCTTGTGGACCCTGAAACAAAATCATGTCAAGATGGAAAGAATAAAAAAATATGAGGGACTCAGGCTGAACTGACAAGTTTTGTTTGACCCTCTATAATAAATGCAGGTGAACTTTGAAATGAAAATGATCACTAAGATCAAACATGAAGTATTCTGCTTTAAAAATGTCAAAGTTAAAAGTTTCAAGCCTTTAAAGTTATTCCTTGCCTTTTAGGGATCAACACCCCTTACTGCATTTAACCTGCATGTGGAAGCAGCCTTGTTCTTGCCACTGGGATCACTATGGCTAAATAAGGATGCCCCACTCTTGTCTTTTAAACTAAAGCTCTGCTTGAATGTGGAGTAATTTAGCTCTCATCCCACCTAGGAATGACATTCCTTATTATCTTTGGGGCTTATTTTGACCTTTTGTCTTCTAATGAAATGGAGCTGAACTTTGCCAGAATCCTCCTTTTCTTCATAGTACAAGGGATATCTTAAGCTCCTAGGAAAACTTACCTAGTGAGGCAGAATTTTCATAAAGGAATGGATGTGATGATATCACTGCATATTATTCCTGTGCAAGTCATATTTCTAATGGAGAAAGATATTTCGCTTTCTTTATTATTACTGGTAATTTGAGCTGAGTGAAAAATGGATTTTCAGGTCATTGAATGTTAAAAAAATATTTGTACTTGTTTCAGATGGTTTGTTTCAATAACATTTTTTGTTTTGACAATTCCCAAAGATAGCTTCAACTACTAAAATCAAATCAAATAATGACAGGCTAATTTAAATTGAAAAATTGTAACTTTTTGTTTTAAAAAATGACCTTCAGGCTGTTTGCTTTTTAATGAATATCTTATCAGAATCTCTGTGTGCAGGGAAGTGTTTTCACTATTAACATGACAGCAGTTGCATTTAATCACCTAAGTCACACAGGCATTAGAAACGTTGTTGAGCAGTCTTTAAAGCAACATAGATGAGAACTGGATTTGCAGGAATACTCGGTGTCCAGGGAGGTTTCCCTGGTCCTTATTTGAACACTCATAAGAAATCTGACTTTCTCACTCAAGTTCCCTGTTGGCAACTGCTCTTATTTATTCACACCCAGAGCTCTCACCCATGATGCCTTTCCACCCAGAGAGGATATTGTGGCTCTTTGCCCATGAATGCTGCAGTGCAAAGAGGCAAGGAAAGATACCCAGTGATGACCATCATCCCCAGGTCTGTCAGGGGGACTGGAGTTCCCTCTGCCTGAGCTAAAAAGCTCCACTCTAAGCAGGGGCTCACGTGGAGCTGGGTAAGGCCAGGAAGGAGGCACTGTGTGCTCAGCATCTGTGTTTAACCTCCCCACACAGCCCTGGCTGCCCAAACCCTGTTATTTCAACTATTCCAAATAACTTGTGAGATTTGTCTCTAAGTCTGGGGATAGCACTAATCCAGGCAAAGAGGTTTTGGCAGTCTAAGGCCTCGTCAGTGGAGCAACTTGTGAGAGTGAAGCAGCTTTTCTTAAAGCTGGTGTATGCACACAGATCTGGTACTTGTGTGCGGTGTGAGCCATTGCCTTTGTGCATCCTGGAAGTGTCTGAGGCTGGGCTGGACAGGGCTTGGAGCAACCTGGGATAGTGGAAGGTGTCCCTGCCCTTGGCAGGGGGGTGAAACTACCTGGTCTTTATGGTCCTTTCCAACCCAAATCACTTGGTGATTCCAAGATAGATACACCCCTGTGAGCTCCATTTGCATGAGTGCTATAGATTTGGGTTACAGTGACCCAGGCATCCAAGTGTGCCTGTAGCTTGCCACACCTTGCTGGACTTTACTGTCCTGGTGGAGCAGGCTATGGAGATGAGAGAACCTGTGTGCTGGTGCCCAGCAGAACCCTGGAACAACAATGTCAGCTGGAAGGTCACAAGTCTCGGTGTTTGTGCCCACCCTTGTTCTCAGTTCAGCGTTTCTCTGGCTGTAATTCCCAGCATTCTTGAATTTTGAGTCCAAGATTCCCCTAATTAGGGGTTTTCTTCCTTTTTAAAGTCCCGTGCCAGAATTAGAAAGAAGAGCAGATCTTGCAGCTCAGTCTTGAAAGGTGTTTATTAAATTTTTTTATCTGAAGGTCAGTGCACTGCCTAACACCAGGCTTAGCACGCTGAAAGACACTGCTGCCAAGAGCACAAGACCTGGCATCCAACGTCTCTTAAGGACTTCTAACCCAATTAACTCTTGAAACGTACTATATTTACAATTTTGTACCAATAATTACTACTAATTCTAGACATGCAATTCTCTACATCACCTACATTCTACCAATGTCTTTGTGCCACCGTCACAGCAGAAGATGGAGTAGAAGAGGAAGAACTTAAGACACTGCCTACAAAATTCTCCATCTTGCCTCTATCTACTTCCATTCTAAAAACCCAAAACTACAAATTTTCACCCTGTGACAAACTAAACTACTACCTAATTTAAATTTTTGTTGTTCTCTTTTCATCCATAAGTGTCAGCAATTTTTCCCCATGGGCTAAGGTCAAAGGCAATGCTTTCCTGGGGTCCCAGACCCCGCGGGGCAGTTTGAGGGGTTTTCCCCATGCCCTGGACTCCAACACAGCACGTGAGCTGCTGCCTTCAGGAGCTGCCTCGCTGGCAGGGCTTTGCCTTGGCTGAGGAGCCGTGGTGGTTGTGCCCTGCCTGGGCCAGCCCGGGGTTAGCTGAGGACAGCTGCTCCTCGAGGGCGCTGGCTCGGCGCGGCCTCACGCGTCCCCTGCCCGCGGCACATGGGAACGGGACGGTGTTTGAGGGAGCCTGGCATGGGAGCGTGTGTGTGTGCTAATGAGATCCCAGAGGTGCTGCCAGCCAGGCCTCTGCAAGGGCACTTCTCACATGAGTGCACCAAGAATGCACCAGCTATTCAGCGGTAACAAGTTTTTATAAGCACACGTTTCTGACCATGTCAAATTTTGTACCCATTCAGCCGCTAAAATCCATGGAATTTGACACTGGGGAAACAATCACGTTTGAGAAGAGCTTGTACAAAGGGGAACTCACATTGCTTCCCAGCTAGAGGCTGAGCAGTTGATTGGCTTTTCTAACACAATATCATGCATTTATTCCTTAAGCAAGATTAAAACTTTAGAAGAAGAAAGATTAGTCAGCAAGATTAGAATAGAAAACGTTCTTAGAGGGTTGTATTTTCCATAAAGAATTGTCTGCTCTCCACAACTGCAAAAGTAAAAGGACAATTTTTTCTTCCACAGTTTTGCATAGCAGAGGTCTACAAACACACAAATGGGGACTAGCCCATTCTCAGCTCAGAAATCCCATTGTTTTCTCTAATATTACCTTATGGGGATAAAGTAAAACATGCTCAAAGGTATGATTAAGATGAACAAACAGGAAGGA
This sequence comes from Trochalopteron elliotii, assembly GCA_024734555.1. NCBI lineage: Eukaryota > Metazoa > Chordata > Aves > Passeriformes > Leiothrichidae > Trochalopteron > Trochalopteron elliotii. The sequence continues at coordinate 478,853 of JANPWX010000600.1, read as the reverse complement.
ATCATGTTCCTAGAAGCCTTGGTGTCCCAATACCCAGACAACAGCAGCAGATGCTGATGTGCCCAAGGGATTTTCACAGTGAAATGAGGGGAATGTGATCTCTTCTCCACTGGAAAAAAACACAGAATCTAAATCATGGAAAGTCACTGGTGAGAGAGACCCAGTAAGCATCAAGGAGTGATGGCCATCACCACTGCACTAGCAACAAGGTGTCATCTTTGTTAAAGACAAAGAAGGCTCTTAGGTTGGCTCTCTTTTCATTCCTGGATGAAGTGGTGAAGTACAGGAGATGAAATCTTATTTCCCACACTGCTGGTCTGATATCAGTTTACCACAATAACTGCTCTCTGGAAAAATAAACATTAGCTCAGCAGAAGGCAAACTGCAAAGCACAAAGAGATGGAATATTATGGAAGTGGTGAGCAGTCACTTGAGCTTGCACAGGAGCACTTAACTTTCTCACCCCAAGGGCTCAAGCAGGGTGAGAGGAGTTCCTGGGACTCATTAACCACAGATCCATTGTTCATTGGAAGCTTTTGCTGTGGGGTGATCAATACTTCAAAACCTGCGTGGGAACTGACAGGAGATTAGGAACAAATAATAAAAGTGAGACCAGCTTACAGGCCTGACCCTTTCTGTGCTGTGGCTTTGGGCAGTTTAATTCCTGGGCAGTGAGGAAAGCAGTGTGGTTCAAGAGAAGGGGCCCTGCAGCAGGACCAAGGAGCTGCTGCTTACAATCCAGTCCTACCTTGGGCCCTCACTTGTGCCCTCTTTTAGCTAACTTTTGCTTTGGGGCCATTTGAGGTCTTCTGCTGGCACACAGGAGATGCAAGACAAGAGCAGACACATAACACAGTCTTAGTTGTAGGTAACGGGCCATGAGAATAAGATGGACACAAAGGGCTTTTCGGGGTGTTGCACAACAAGGGCTTTGAAGAAATACCTTTGAGTGCCTCTGTGAGGGGTGTGATGAACCATCAGGGTGCGAATCTGCTCTTGGAATTGTCCTGTGGTAAACCTGGAAAGAGTGAGTGAGGTGTCAGCAGTGTTTCTCCTGCTGCACCCGCACGTAACTGAAGCAGAATTTGGTTCTGGCTATTTAAGTGTGATGGATGAGCATTATTATCTGCCTGGAGAAATGGAGGCACGATGGCAAAGTCATCCAAGGACAGCCCTTGGGAGTTGGCCAATATCCCAAATCTGCCCTATGGCATCAAAGAACATTTTTTGTCTGGACTGCTTCTCTCCCAGCAGCAGGGGAAATAACCTCTCCCCTGCCCTGATACTCCTTTGCTTCACACCTCACCTGCTTTTCCCAGGCCACAACTGGACTTGGAATTAGCTACTCATGGGAGAAAGAAAAGTGAGTGCTGTGCCTGAGCTATGGGGAGGGGACCTTTCATAGGAAAGGGTGGCCAGGCCTTAGGAAATAAATTATGATAGCCTTTTTTCTTTGAGTTCTGAAGGAAAACTTGTATGATGCTGAAGAGCCATGGGACCTCTTTCTTACATCCTGCTTCAATATTGCCTTCTCCATCATTCCCAAGAAAGCTCCCTGATCCATCAATCACCAGACACAATGCATGGACCAATGATTTCCAGAGGCCAGTGCTTTAGCTGATGTAAATAAAACCGTTTGTCACACTGGAAAAACACCAGGCTCTCAGCTGAGAAATTGCCCTGGGTTTTTCTTTCACTGGAGTGAATAATGTGTCCCTAAGGTACAAAACAAGATAGTTAGGCATATTGCTTTGTCACAAGGAAAAGACTCGGGAATTGAGGTAGGCAGGGTTAGGCATAAAGCTCAGGCACAGTGTTCAGCATCTTGATATAGATGTGCTTTCCTAATAGGAAAATCTGCATTATGAAGGGTAATAGACAAGAATATTTTGGGGAGCTTGACTGTATATTTCATGGCTTTTGTTCCCTGCACGCGGTGAACCGTCTGCATTTAGTGACTCCTGTGCCCAACTTCTAAACCTTCTGCTGAGGTAATGGAGCTAGACAATGCCAGACCACTAGATATTAACACTTGGTCTGTGTTTTTGGACTGGTAAGGGAAATGTTGTGTTAACTGCTTTAATGAATTTCCTACCACACTGTGTTATCTATATGCATTTATTTATTCATCTGTCAATCAAATAGTCAAATTCTATTGAAAATAGAATATTCAGAAATCATTTCAAAAATAGTATTTTAAAATCTGCAAAGAATTGTATGGATGTGTCAAGCTTCAGTACTTAACTCCAAACAGATTTCACTTGTGTGCATTTTGGGACCTGGGCTTTTATACATTGATTTCTTCTCTGTACTTCCTGAATGAAATAAACTTTTTATGGGCCTATGAGGTACAAGCAGACACCTAAACATACTGTGAGGATTTCAGTGAAAGCCCTTGTTGGAAACAGTAATTTTTAAACCAAAGCACAGGGCTGCAGTTTTGCCAGTGTTTTACTTTTTTATTGGGCTAGAGAGAAGCCATACTTGGAGTTGCACTAAACCTGCAGGTTCTCTGGCTGTGTTTCAGTCTGCCTTGCAGCCAAACTGGCATTTGTCTCCCAGTTCCAGAAATGTTACTGGTGATGATGTGTGAAATGGAAACAAGACAATTGGCGTTTCAGACATGCCAAGCTGGCACTGGGACCAACTTACCTGAACTCCAAGGGAACAAATCTGACGTGGAACCCATTCACTGTAAACAGCAGTCTCAAAAGAGCAGCATGCCTTTATTTTCTGATCACGGTGGGTTAAGGACTGCTTGCTAGTCCCAAGGTGTTCTCTCCTTTCCCACATCCATTCCTTTGGAAAAAGGAATGGGGGTTTACCCTTATTACTCAGATTAAGAGTTTTGACCGTGAAGTGATGAAGCAAATGTTGTGAGCTATTACAGCTTCATTGGCAAGTGGCAGGGCAAAATGGTTCAGGGACTGTGAGCACAGGAATGGATGATAAGAGCCTTTTCATTTATTAATCACTTTAATTCACATCTAAAACTCAGCCAGCTGAAAAATAACCAGCTCTGGAAAATGGGCACATAGAGCGCAACATAGTCAGCTCATAGCTCAGTCATGATATCCCCGTTTTACTACTTGTACTTTGGGAGGCTGTGCCAGGATTAATGACTCTGGACAATGCTGAGAAAGTGTTCATTATATGTGGGAGTTTATTAGATTAACTGACTAGGAGACATTTTGTGGAGATCTTTGCTGGGATGCTGCCAATCCCATGTTTTAAACAGAACATTAAGTGTTTTCAGTTTAACTAGAAAAAATACATCACCAGTAGCTGGGCGCTGAATGGAAAAGATTAAACTGAAGGTGGGATTTTTATTTTTAATATTTCTTCCCCCAAAAAAGAAAAGTTTCATATTGTTTATGCAGGAATTAATTACTCATGAACCTGTGTTGTCATGCTGAATGTTCACACATTTAACACATTTTTTAGCTGTATTCTAGAAGTCTTCCAGCACTTACATCCCCTGTAGTCCATGGAGATGGAGGTGGCAATAGATACCTTGGATAGATGGGATAGCTGATGCTGGGAAGCTTGTAAACTCCCACAGCCTTGGAGGAGGAGAATGGTCATGGTTACAGACACCCATCAGCCACACACAGCTGTCCTTGCACCAGGGTTACCCTTGCTGCTACTTGGAGGGGAGGGAGAAGGAGAGGATTTAAAACATTTTCGTTCATTAAAGTATGACAAAAGACCTTATTCTGCTCAGGCATGCAGCCCACAAAGCTGTTTAGGGCCTGAAAGAATCAATTGAGGCAATCCAGAGGCAGCAGGACAAAAGACCTCAGGCAGTGTAATTAGCTAAGTACTGCATGCTGCTCCTTCAGTCCCCTCTCAGTTAATCAATCGGGACAGGGATGGCTGGGTGGAAAACATCGCTGAGATCATGCACTGGCTGCAGTCACCTGGACCCCTCTGAAAGTCATGGCTGGCTTCTGGGGTTTATATATTTCATCAATGATTGAAACCAGCTTCCCCACAGATGGATATCCAGACTTAGCACTTCTTGTGACAAATGGTGACAATGCCAGTGGCAAGTAGAGAGGAGGGACTCCATCCCTGCATTGCACACTGTTTAGCTCTGAAGACTAACACCAGCACAGTTACATCTGCAATTCAATAGGGATCTCTAGGATCTAACAGGAACAGTCAAGAGGCCACCACAACTGTGCTGTATTCATACTCGGAATTTTGGCTCTCCGTGCAATGAAGGCATTAATCCTGACCTCAGTAAGGGCCAGAATGCAGGAGAGAATCAAACTGCTCAGGCTTTGTTCAAATCTGGGGGTCTGTCCTGTCAGCAAAAGGGAGATTCAACTAAAAGAGTCAGCTGGCTCTGCTCCTAATTCACCCTGAGGAACAGATGCTGGAATTCTACTGGAACTGGTGCTCTTTTCAGCTTTTCAAAGGGCAGCACTGTACATTTTTAATTATTATGTTGGCAAGGGTGAGAGCAAACAGCAGCAGTTCAATATTAGTGTTGCCCAAAGTCTCTGCTGGGACAGCTGGAAACTCACACTTGCAGCCCTAGGGTTTGTTGTCCCATTTCCCTGTGGTTTTGTTCTTGACAGGCTCTTTGAATGTGAGCTGATCTTCAAAGCTCATCCAAGCTTTTCACAAGTTCAGCACACTCTGCTTTGATACAGACAAGGCAGTGCTTGGTTTTCACCAACTCACGTAAAGACCCTTCCTCAGAGAGAAACGGTGTCTTTAAAAATTTGGAAGCCTGGAGGAAGGGTTGCTGCTGGCCATCTGCAGCCATAGCAAAGGAAATATCCCTTCCAAGGCCTCTTACAGAGGGAATTTTTTTCCCTGAAAAATCCTTCTGTGTTGCAATAATGTGTGACATTATCTCTACTCCAGGTAAGTCACTCTCCCATAGTTGTCTTCTGCTCAGCCTAGGTAACAGGTTGGAGCCACGTTACAAGGCCTTCCCTTTATACAGCCTTACCTATCAGGAACATTTCAGTATAGGCTTCATCCAAACCCCATGGAATGGAAAAGGCATATAATGAATTTAGCAATGTGTGGTCAAGTCCCTGGAAGGATATTAATCAAACTAATTCCAAACAGAGCAGTGTCTGCCACGGTATTTCTGCATTGAGGTTTCCAGCGTACTTTTTGTTCTTTCCTCTTGGAACTTTTATGCAATCTTCAAGTTTTCTGCAGCTTGTTTGTCTCAAAGCTGTTGTTGCAAAATTGTTTGCCAGAAAGGACATTGTCATCATTCACAGGAGCTATTTTTAAATTCTGCCAAGATTCCTTAAATGAGAATGTTATCCCAGAGAGCTGTACATCCCAGGGATGCTGCAGAGCGACTTGGAGCTGAAACAATTGACCACATTCACAGAAGTGGCAGGGAGACCATAGGGAAACAGTGTAGTTACCTTCACTGGAATTTGGCCAGCGTCCCAGCTACCACTAATGCCTCTGCCCTTACAGGAATGTCCTGGGATTTTCATTAATGTATAATTCAGCTTATAAAAACATGTGCCTGCTGCCTTATCCCCTGGAGCTACGGCAATTAAAGAAATGCTGTTTAGACTCTGTGTAGTGGCTGGCTTTAGCATGCACATTCCCTTCCTTTCTAGTTCTTCCTGCTCCTCTCCTTCCTCCTCCCACCCCAGGATACAAGGGTAAAGTTTCCAGTGCATTGTGTAAACAGCGTGAAGCAGGAATATGATTTTTCAATGCTTAAGGCTGAAGCTAAGAAAATGAAAAAGGCTGTGCACTGTTTGGATATGAAGGGCTCCTTGTACCTGGATTCATCACCACCATATCTGTGACAATACCTCCAGAACCTGGCACTACATGCAAGAGAAGAGAGGAGGTCAGCAAGCCAAATGGCCTGCTCTCATGATGCAGGAGTTAGGGCTCATTTTGTCTCAGATATAAAACTGGAGTATGGAATCTTTGTAATGCAGTTCTTCCCTGACATTGAGGGCCTTTCGCTGCCGAGAGCTGAACACATCATTTCACATCACCCTTGTTAGTGGGAATCTCAGAGCTGTTTGTCCTGTCAGTTTATTTGCAGTGACATTTTTGGAAACAGAAGGAAAAAAAGAAAAAGGAGAGAACTGTGAGAAACCAGGAAAAGGGACCAAGTGAAGAAGAAAGCAGGAAGGGAATGTTCAATTTGTGTTTGCAATGCTTTTGTGGGACTTGTCCCTGGCACAATATGGTAAAACAACAATTTGAAACACTTCCTCTAGAAAAGCATTTATATGTCATCCTGGAGATGCAGGGCAAGGTGTAAATCCAAAGCACACAGGAAGGAGGAAGACAGTGGGCAATGTGCCTGGTGTTTTTACAGGTCTGTTTACCTCATCCATCTCTGTGGTACCTGACAGCTCAGGAAACTTGGACCTGCCTCAACCTGAGCTGCAGCTGAATTAATCTGTGTGTCTATTGCAGCTAAAAGTAGTTTTACCAAACATTGTTTGGCTTGGTAAATGAGCTTGGCAATGTAGGTATAAATTTCCCTCCCTAAAATGTCTGGATAAGACAGTTTCAAGCAGGATGTGGCTACTTCAGAGGATTCAGGCAAAGAGAGGGATAGGTGCTGTGTATGACTGTGAGAGTGGCTTTAGGGAGCACCTGTCCCTGTCACCCACATCTGAAGGGATTGTTTTAAAGGCAGAAGAGAACAAATGTCTTTCTTCTCACACCCTGGCAGTTTTTGCACGTTTATGTCCATATCTGCAGCATAAAATTAACAAGAAAGTTCCTGGCATGCTATGAAATGCTTTGCTAATCATTGGCTAAACCTGCTCTTATCATCTTAGTTTCCAAATCGCTCCACCATTCTCTTGAAATGGTGAAAAACCTTCCCAGCAAAAGACATTTTTGCTGACATGTGGACAGGGAATTTCAGGGGCTTTTGGGCAGTAGTTCAAGAATTGACACAAAGCATGAACAAAATTAATTCAGTGCTTATTAACATGAATGTTAAATAATTTTTAGCACGATAAGGTCCTTTCAGGACAAACTCATAGGGAATGTGCTCTGAGCCACAAAGTGAACGATACTATCAGAAAAAGACCTTAGAGATGATGTGTGGCAGAGTGGCAAGCACTGAAAGATACCAGCCAGAAAAATTGAAAGGGTCAGGATCCCTTTCTTCTTATTTTGTACGTAGACAGAGGACTGCAGCATTTCCTGAGGATTTTCTGCCTGAGTTTTCAGAATTTAAATTGAGGAATAAGGTAAATACCACTTCTTAAACAGTTTATTCTTGCTTCCTCACACAATAAAATTTATTCAAGCATCTGCCTTTGAACCTTTCAGATATTCTCTGTGGCTTAAGTGCAGCACTGCTTTACGTTCACAACACCAGTAATAATTGAAAAATTATTTCCACTGAAAAATGAGTTCCATGGAAAAGGAGTTGTCCCCTGAATGTGAAGCAGCCGCGGGGTGGCAGCAGAGGACAGGGATAGGGGCTGCAGGGACGAAGCGGCCCGGGCTGGGTATCTCCCTCACAGGGAGATCCTACCCATTGCTCCATCTCTCTCCTGCTCTCAGGAAGACCAGGAAGCACTTCGAGACACCCACAAGGCCAAAGCAAGAACAGGCGCGTCAGTTCCCGTGCTCTTTTCCATTCTGCTACACAGAAATGCCCATTTTATAAAACTAGCTGCTGCACTTGGATTTGTGGAGCTGACCATCCCTGAAGATCTCACAGGATGAGTCTTCCTTGGAGACAAAAGAAACTGGCAGAGAGAAGGGGTGACAAGCTGATCTGTAGGCAAGGAAAAGGAATCTCCTGGGCTGTGAGCCTGGCATCTTTCATGGGCACGATATTCACTTGAAAAGACTTTTTAATAATTACAGAAGGCTGTAAAGAAAGGGTTTGCCAAGAGTGATGTGATGACAATGGCTTGGACCGTGAAATTCCTCTTTTGTCCCGGCACCGTCGCTCTGAGCCGTGCACTGTTGCCATCCATTCTCTGGTCCGAGGGGAGCTCTGGCTGTGGCATTATGCAGGGTGTGTGACCTGGCACTGAGTCAAGATGCTGGGGTGAGCCAGAACAGCTCCTCCTGGAAAGTCCGTTAGTTTTTCCTTCTCATCCCTAGGGATGCCAGCGGTACTCTCCTGCCCTGGAGGACACGTCTCTGAATGTTGAACTGAGTTTTATTTGCTGTTGGCTGCTCTAAGCTTTGATCTTCAAAGAGTGACTGAAATTTTTGATGTCTATTCTCATTAAAATGAGAGAGAAGTGCATCTAAGTGCATCTAAATCCCTTCAGCAGCTATTGAATCCTGGCAAGAGCTCTAGTCACTTCATCAAGCACGGCTCTGCTGCATCATCTGTTTTTATTTCCTCTCAGATAAAGACAGTTTAGTGGTTAATGGTTTGTGTTACTGGGCTCAGGGAGAAAGAAGAGCATGATAAAGAAGGACAAAAGTTAAAAAGGGAAATGATAGCATCATGAGGGAGAGAGGACAACCACAGCAAACAGAGGAGAATTAAAGCTGTAGAGACAAGTGGGAAACCAGAAACAATGATGGAAGGGCATCCAAGAGCACTTCCTCATGGTTGTAGGAAAGGGAACATTGCTGTGAGAGAAAATGCCCCAGTGCTGGCAACGTGGATGGAATATTAAAGGTGAGGAGTATGGTTTGGTATCAGTGCAGTGTGACCTCAGTCAGAGCAGAGTGTGGCTCCAGAACTGCTGTGTGGTGCTTTCTGTGACCCTGGAATAGTTACATAAACATGGCTCCTGTTTTTATTCCTCTCTAAGTTAGGAACAATACTTCCTGCTGTCTCCCTACACTGTTGAAAGGTCAAATTAGCTAATAGAAGGAAAAGTTCTTGAGGATGATTACTGCTGTTTTCATTACTATCATTATTGCTATTTATAATAGGTATAATGGAAGTGTTAATATTGGGGAAAGGAAATAAGGGAAAGAGAAGTGGCAAACATCAAAAGCACTAACTGGCCATCCTGGGGCCAAGGATCTGTCTACAGGAAAGGTAAGTACTACCTGTCCCAGTAGCCAGAAAATCCCATAGTTTTAGATTCACCTAATTTATGGAATTACCTGATTGCAGGGTGTTTTTTCTTGACATTTCTGCTTTGAATTCATGTGAGCAATATGTCAAGGCAGGAAGTTCACTGCCTAATCATGTGATGAAAAAACCCTTGACAACTGTACTTTGAGAGCTGCTGATTGTCTCCTTTCTCCTCCAAACTGATGGCAGGTGTGTACATCTCAGCCATATTTTCTTACCTGGGAATATTTTCCAGTTACCCCAAAATGAAACAATGCCAAGAAAGTCTCCTGGCAGTTGGTCACCCTGTCAGACCTCAGGGGGTTACAGCAATATAGGTCATAAAAGCAAGTATAAAAAAAGTAATACAAAAGTCTGGGAAAACTTGTCAAACATCCTGTAGAGAAGGACACATTGCCATTTGTGTCTTGATTTTAGAACAACCAGGAAATTAAAGTAGTGACTGAATTTCCTTCTATGGCTGTTCCTGTGATGCTGTTCCCAAACCTTGAAAAGTTGTCCTTGGAGCAGGGAACAAATACAACTTTGCAGACACATCTCCAACTGGTCTGCTTTCCCAGATGGCAAGGGCAACCCGGAGGAGGGGACTGAAGGCGCAGAGGGCCGTGCAGTGCACAGCAAAAGAACCTGCCAACAGCAAAAAGTAATGACATGTTCCTATACTGATCCATTTGCACTGGGTGCTAAAGGGGACATTTTTGAGGTGGACCAATTCTTGCACCTTTAACCTTTTGGTGAGTGAATGGTAGTCCGCAGCATCTCACACTTTGAGGGATACACTGCAACCACCAAGGGCTGTTTGGGGATGGTGTGTGTGCTCCATACTAGTGCCTGTGGGAAGGATTAAGGAACAACTAATGCTTAATACCCTAAGATTCATAGGGTTCAGGCAGTCCCTGAACAGCACTTACCTCAGTTTTAGTAATTACAGCTGCTTCCACAGGCCCATCTCCGTTTTTGAGGTATACATGGCACTGAGTGAGGAACACGGACTCCATGGCTGTGAGGCAGTGCTCTCTCCTATGCTGGTGGCCACAAGCTTGATAGCCTCTTGCCTAGGCTGTAACGGGCTCACTGTCAAAATGTTGTAGGAATTGGGTTTTTAATTACTGAAACCTTGTGAGAAATGTGAGGAAGGACTGTAAAGTTGGGGGCAGGATGGCAAAGCAGGGTGAAAAAGAGGAATCCTTGGGTGTGTTTGCGGCAGAGCAGAAGACCTTTCCAGCAGACTCTTTGGCAAACAGCTATTTTTAACTCTCTCTTTGCAAAGCAAATATTAACTCTCAGCCATGTGCAGCCACTGGCTTTGTGTGCTCTGGAGAGGGGTGAGCTGTATCAGCTACAACAGAGGAACAGGGAATGAGTTCTTGTAGCCCCTTGAGCTGATATCGGCCGATAATCGCCACAGACCAAACAGGATCAAGTTAATGTGCTCCAGGCCCCAATATTTGTGTCACCTGGTGCTATACCCTCTGTGGCATGCTTGGAATGGATTGTTTGCAAAAACCAAACAGTGAGCAGAGAAGTAAGACTCTCTGATTCCCAGGAGCACAGGCAGGGTGTGTTCTGCAGGCTGGGATTGGAGCTGGAAGCAGGAGGCAGAGGAAGAACAGGCCAAGAGGGTCCCTCAAAGGGCAAGCACTGCTCTGCACCTGCACTGGCAACGATGTTCTGCAGCTGACCCAGGTGCACCTGGGTCCTTCCTTGCCTTGCCTGCTTTCTGTGGGCTGTAAGCAACAGGAGGGAAAGGCAGGAAGAGGCATTGGCTGTGGGTTTATGCTGGCTGAGACCCAGCTGGCTTTGCCCTGTCCTCCAGCTGCTCTTCTCCCTGCCTGGAGGTTCAGTCCATATGTTGCCAATGTGTAGCTGAGAGCCAATTTTAGTGCTGCTCTCTGCTTGCTCATCACAGCCTTTCCACATCTGTTTTCCATCCCTCTGTTTGTCAAACCTGCCCGCTGATCCTGGAGGGCAGGAATTGTCCATGATGAGGTGTTTGTACCAAGCCTCTAAAAGCAGGACTTGATACGGCTGCTTGAGGTGTTACCCACAGCAAACACAGATTAGTTCCTTGTCTTCTATATATGAAGAGGGGTGGAGAAAATTTATTGTTAGTTTTGCCTCTTGTTACAGAAAAGATCCTGGACGCTTCTTGAAGGCCTGAATCAAGGCTGCATCACAGGCACATTTTCCTTTGTGCATTAGTTGAAAGAAGACTTGATTTTTCCCTGCCCCTTCCTCTTTTAAATGTAAAAATCTCTGTGGGAGCCTAACAGTTTTGTGCTTAAGAAGGTGGAAAATTATCTTAAGAGCTAAGCCTTCTTTCCTCCACTGGCTTAGGAATTTAGAGTCACCAAGAGGAGTCAGACTCATCCAGGCATGTCTCCTTATCTCTTGGAGCTGAAGCCAGCAATCTGTTTTCCATTCACTTCTTGCCACTTTTTGCTGAGGGGCTGGCTGCTGAGATTAACCTTGCTCCCAGGACAGGAAACAATCACACAGGAAATGGAAAGGTGTGGAAGTGTTGGAGCCTGCGGGGCAGTCCTAGGAATGACCTTGAACCCTTGACACTTGTCAGTATCTTGCATCCCTCCCACGCGGATCCCACTGGGGTTATCTGCAGCTGGATTGCAGCTTTGGTGCCCACAGTCTCTGTACCATCTGTACCACCTGCACTCACATCCTGGGTGTTCATTAACATGTTCAGGCTGAGTGTGGAAGAATATGCCTTCTTTTGCCTGTGTTAAAGAACAGATTGAGGTATTGGAAAGGTTTCAGAGCACTGCTAACCCTTCAAAACTGTGGAGTTCGACTTGTTCTTCCACTGAATAAAGTTCAGCCTCTCAAGGTGAAGTAATTCAATATGAACCTTGTATGATTACCTGCAAGAAATTAGTCTGCACACTACTATGCTTTGTACTTGGGAGCAGAAATGTTACTGTAGAACAATGCAGAACACTATAAGAAAAAATGCCTTTCTTGCTTAGCTGCAGCATAAAACAATAACTAATATGGAAACTCTTTTCTTAGCTTGGAGTAAATGGCAATAGCTGAATTCTCTCAAGATGCATGTATGCACCAGGGATGGGGAAATCCAGCAGAGACATGGCTCCAGGGGGAGACCTTTGACTTCACTATTGCTTGGTTGAATTGTCTTAACAGCTGTCACACTGACACAGAGGTTGGGGACAATGGGGAGGAATTTCTGTCTGCTGCATGTCACTGCCCCCCAGTTGTGACATGGCATTAAGGTTGAACAAGGGGAGCAGCATATCCTCTGAAGACATTCAGCAGCTCTGCAACTTTGTTTTTAGGTTTGAGAACCATCTCTGAACTCCACAGGGGATTAAAAATCTCCAACACAAAGCCCACATCAATTCAGCTACTCAGCGAGTTTTCTGAGCAAGCCAAAATATGCATGCCCTGCTCTGAACTGGGTGCAATGCACGACTGGTCTGGTGTGGCTCTGCTACACCTCATAGTGGACAGGTAAATGAAACATCCCAGTCCTCCCAGTTTGAAGTTCCAGCCTGGGCACTGAAAAGTGACTAAAACCATGGCTGTTGATTTTGCAATGAATGCAGTCAGATTTTCTGGTTTAACCCTTTTCCTTGCATTGCACTGGTGCTAATGATGTTCTGAAGATGAACCCCAGATTCAATGGAAAGACATCTTTCCACTGGAAATAATGGAAATGGTTCCAGTAAAATATTGGAAAACAGGAGGCCTAAAGCAGAGAACATTTTTCTGTAATGCTGCTCCTGGGAAAGTCAGGGACCCCTTGCAACAGAGAAAACTCCCTCTCTCTATTCCTTCATGGGGCAAAATTTCTTCCTCTTTCACCCTGTCGGTTCCTATAAAATCTTTTTCAGCAGCTCAGGAATTCTCAACAGCCACCTTCAGCTGTTCATATGTGATGCTTCTCTTCCCATCACTGTAATACCTGACACAAAAAGGGCAGTAGTTTGTCATTGCAATTGCTGCTGCTTCTGTCAACACCCTACTATGCTGGCTTGCTGTTTTTTCCAGGGCATCTCCAGGTGTCCCCCAGGAATTGTCCTAACCTGCTGCATGGCTCTGCTCTTACCTGCATACAGTGTGCACACATCTTTGCTTGATTGCTCCTCTATTTTGTTGAGAAACTCGAGCAAGTAAGTTTGCAGCTTAGGAATCACATGCACCATTCATCATAAAAAGGACACAAAGATGGAATAATCCATCTTAAGAGCTGCAGAGAATTTATTGTTACAAAAGCTCCCAGAAGAAAGGGAAGAGAGGGATAAATAAAAATTTCTTTAAAATATCAAGAAAGGCTCTCAGTTAGCCAGTGTTCTCCAAACCTACAGTAACCATAGTGAGCCAAACAAAAGGCAGTAGTAGTTAAGTCTTATGTATCCTTGGTGATCTGCTTAAGCAACTTCTTGCTTTTACAGTAAGCCAAAAAAAGGGGGAACACATGGGTTTGAAGTCTCCTGCAGGATCTATTGAGTGTCAAGAAGCCTCCTCTAATGCAAGAAAATGGTCTGGAATGTTCATGCAAAGCAGGACCAGGGGTGGCCTTGGGGATTTTCAGCAAAGGGCAATGGGTATGGAAGGCTTTATTGCAGAAAAGACAATGGCAGGACTGGAGTTTGTGTCAGCCCGAGGAGACTGTGGAGGCCTTTTGAAGTGGGTGTATTTTAGGAGAGGCCAGCTTGGCAGGGAGCTCCTTGTCCTCTGCTTCCAAAAGAACCTGACAGAATTGGCTAGATGGGTTTGTGGTAAATAGGAGAAAGAAAGGTGTGTGGGACATGCTGGAATCAGGGAAGTTTGATGGGATTTCACAAGAAGCAGGAGCCATCCTGTGGATGGGTGGTGGAACACCCTATGGAAAGGGATACTTTGCTGTTGCAGGTTTCTAACTGGCATGGACTCTTCCCACGGCCTGGGAGCTAGGGATTTGCAGAGAGATCTGGAATAAGAGCCAAGATCTGGATCATCACCACCCACAGAGCGCTCACACGTTAATTAGACAGGACAAAGCAAGAACAATTGTGAACATTTCCAGGTGGGAAATTGAGGCATGGAAAACAAGAGTCTCTATGCTATTGACATGTTTTGCTGTACAGGTGCTCCTGCTGATTTCAAGGAGCAGGAGTTGTTCTCCACTCCTGGCACTGCCTGGGCTCTGTTCACAGCACCTGTAGCAAGACCAGCCATTGAATCCAGCCCCAAAGGTTCAAAACCAGACTGATTTTCAGGTATTCCTCCACCCTATACTTGCCAGAGTCACCTCTCACAATTTGACTTGGCAGAGCAGTTGGCCTAATTCTGCCAAAAGGAAAAATACTTCAGTCCCTGGCTGGCTCCTGCTGCCTCCTCCTGCTCCTGATGGATGAGTGACAATCATAACACCCACAAGGTTTGCTGGCTGCATTTCACCTTGTTTTTCTCAGCTTCAATAAACCATAAGAGGCCTTGCTGGCTATTGATTGGCCCCTTACACTAGGTCCTGTAGCTCATGGCCATCACATTTTTGCCATAAGTGATTATTGAGGGTGATTTTGGCAATGCTGTGGCTGCTCCACTTGCACACTAAAACCAACAGACTGCATTGCTGGCTCTGCCCTGGCTGAGTGACAGCACTGAGATCCACTGGGGATTTAGGGAACAGTGGAAAACTCACCTTCCCATTTCTGCTCATTCAGGATCTGGTGCAGTGAGTCAGGCTGTTCAGAGCAGGGAACCACAGGCAGAAGTGGTCCCCACCTGGTGTTATTTGTCTGCCATGGCCTGCATGGTGTGCACACATCTCCCATCCTCGACTCCATGCCTCCAGCACATCCCATCCTGGACTCTGTGCACCCTCATGCAGTGAAGCAGGTGCTCATTTAAACAGGTTACCTGCATGCTGAACTTTGTTTGCTTTGTTGATAATTGTTACACTGTGATAGAGCTTTGTGTAGCTTTGTGCAGAGCTTTATAGGGCAGCTTGTTTTGTTTGCATCACTCAATCCTTCCCATGCACCACTCCTTAAACACAAATATTTTCTGAAGCATACAAAGAAGGAGAATGGACATGGAGCATTTGAGTTTTGCTTTGAGAGACAGAGCCTTGTTTCTGGACTTTTGATGGAACCTTCTGAGTCTTTTTGCCTTTTGCTTCTCTGAGCAATAGTACCAGGTCAGAGGCCTGCTGTGAATGTCCAGGAACTTTCAGGAATTTGTATCCAGGTAACCCCAGCTGGATAGATGACAGATGAGAATGCTAACAGGTTAGTAATAGATGAGAGAACTGTGCCAACAATAAAATGTAAGTCCACAGCTCCATTTATATTCTCTCTAAGTCTGTAAGTAATACAGGTTTGATGCTGCCAGCAAAAGCTTCCAAAGGCAGAATGTGGATCTGGTTTTAGGTCTTGGACAGTTTAAGTACACAGCAGCAAAGCAATTCACTTCAAGCCTCTGGAGTAACTTGCAGATGACTCTACTCGTGCTGACAAACTTTCCTTTAAGGCATCCTTTACTCTGGTATTGTGGCTGGCTGCTTGGCCTTGCAGGCTGAAGTTTAAGAGCCCTTGGCATAGGGATAAGCTGGAATGCATCAGGATTTGAAGAAAGATTTCTTTCAGAGCAGTTAATAACATTATCAGCATTATCAGAAGTATTGCAGGGTTTAGTCTTCCCTGAAAGTGTTTGATTTCAAATTATTTATAAAGGTGAATATGAAAGAATCTGAATGTCCATTTTCACTGAAAAAGGAGAAAAAGAAAGGTCTGTAGTTGCAAGAGAAGCTTAAAACAGTGTTCCTGTGAAGTGAACAACCTCAAATGTATAATTACAATTGGAAATGTTAGATCATAAAGCACAGATCATGATTCTGTTGATGTTTTTAAGGTTAGGGTTCATCCAGGCACAAGTTAATACAAATGCTTCTGATGACTATCACAGCTTTTGAAGTAGCTGGTATTTGTTACAAAACATATTTTTCCAAGCAGGACTTTTCTCCAGTATACGTGCTGTAACATAAAACAAAAACAAACAGAAAATCCCTTCTGTTGACTATATCACAAGTTAATCTAACCCCCAGTACCCCACTATTGTATTTCATTGAAATGATACCCACCTGTTCTGCTTTACAACAGCAATAAACTGCAGCAATACTGCATTTTTCGTTTGTTATTTATTTATACTGGCAGCAAGGGCTAATGTTTCATCTCTCACCCTTCCTGGTAATTGTGATACCAGGTTCTTTATGGGAAGGCTCATTCCTGTGGTTTTATCCATTCTTAAGAAGAAAAGAAAAAACTCATTCATCAGTGGAATGACTTCCTGGTAAGATGAATGACAATGATTTTTAGCTCTCTTTGTAGGGGATTTGGAGAATTTATTGGCTGATGTTTGGGGAAGTCAGATTTTACATTTTAGAAAGTACCTGGGCTGGAATTCCTTGGTTTAGAGGAACAGACCGGCTTTGCCTGTGAGAAATCACCATTCAGCACCGAAACTAATGCCCTGATAAAAACCTGGGCAGTGGGTCTGCATGTGCTGAGTTACATGTCTGGGGCATGGCTCAATTACACACTGCTTGGCATGACTTGAAATAAAAGCACCCTCCAGAGGTATGCGTGCAATTTCACTGCTCCGAAAATCACACCCCTGCAAACAGCTGCCCTTCCTGCCTGGATCCGAGGCAGAATCCAATCCAGACACATCTCTTTGAGGCAGCAGGATGTCTGGGAAGGTGAGTGCCTGAAGGAAGCAGTTATACTTCTGCTGTGCCAGGAGATGTTACACAGGAGTGTGGGTCCCGTGACATCTGCTAACACAGGTCACAGCCTCTGCTGAGCAGGGACTGCTGGGTGCTTTGAACAGCAGATTTTGTGGTGGCAAGTTTTGCAGTCAAACTAATTATCAGTTGCACTTGGAGCCCATGGCAGCCCTGAGAACTCAGGATTTGCAGTGCCTAACCTGCCCGTCTGCTATGCTAGTGTATGCCTTTGCAGAGGGAGTGCATTAGTGCACAAGGCTGCAGTTCAGAGATCCTGGGGCAGATCTTCTTGTCCTCTGCCTCGTCACTGACTTCTTTCCAGACTTGTTGTATTTCTGCTGGCTCACAGATGGGTAGTCACTATGCTTTGTACGTGATGGGCCATACAAAGCAGAGGGAAGTGCTCTAGGACTCTGCTTCCAGCCTTGCCACTACGTAGCCTGGAGCAGGCTGCTTACTTTCTCATAAAATTCAAAAAATCATCTACTTTCTTTATGTCCCTAGCTGAAAAACCCTACAGAAATGCTGCACTTCATTAACTACCTATACCTGAGTGCTCTTGCTTTGCTGCTGACCAGAAAGAAAGAAGCTGTTGTTCATCAGGCATCTGGATCTCAAAGGGGAGCTTGAACAAAAAAAAATCACATCCAAGCTCTTCTAATCCTGGCTTTGCCCTTGGGCTGGAGACTGGGTGCTCTTATCAAGAGGCCTTCCATGGCTGTTTTGCTGGCATTTACTGCTTCCAAATACCAAAGACTTTTCAGGCTTATTCTAAACAGTGCTTCTTGGCAGAACTCATCTGGCTGCTGATACCAAGCTCCCATCTATATGAAACATAGGGGTGGCAAGTTCAGATTTTTGAGTGAGCTGGCTGGCAAAGGGAGACCAGATGTTTTTAATCCAAGAGCAGAGTTTGGAGCTGGTAGATCAATTCTTTCAACAGAAACACATGCTCAGTTCTGCAGGTAAAAGCCAACCCATGTCAGGCATGTCTCACCTTCTCCCCTCTCTCCTGTGCAGATCGAAGAGGGAGGGAAGGCAGATTCCCTGCCTTCCAAGCTGCAGGCTGGTGATGAAGTGGTGAACATCAACGAGGTGGAGCTGAGCAGCTCCAGGAGAGAGGCCATCTCCCTGGTGAAAGGCTCCTACAAGAAGCTGAAGCTTGTCGTCCGCAGGTAGGCAAGAGCCACAGTCATTCCCTGCCTTCTTCCTGCCCCACAGGCCACCCAGCCATGCCCCTCACTTCTCCAGCTGGAGGCCTATGGCTTGGCCTAATCTTAGCACAAGTCTTGTTTTGAGCACACAGGCATGAGCCCAAGGGCAAATGCTTGTTCTTTTCAGCCAGTATTTTCTAGCACTCCTTTGACACTGATATGTCCAAGCATGTGAAACACCCAATTCTCTTGCACTGCTCCCCTGCCACATGACACTCCAGGATCCCTGTCCAGTGGTGTACAAGCAGTCCCATCTTCCTCCCAAGTGCTTGGGGCTCCCTGCCAAAGGGTGACAGTTCTGTACATCGCTCTTGCCTCATTTGCTGCATGTTGTCACTGTTGCTGTGGTGGCAGAAAGATTTCCACTGGCCTCAGCAAGATTTGGAGCTGTTTGGTGTTCTGCAGGTGAGTGATTGAGGATTTTGAATTGAAGGTGTTTGGGTCTGGAATTTGTGTTGTTTGGTTTTTAAAAACCTTAATAGAAATGCTACCTCTGTGTCTTTCGCTGCGGCCATGTCCAGTTTCTTTCTGTGCCAGTTAAGTGATAGCTTCAGGTGACACTTTATGCAGTGCTCTGTCCTCAATCTGCACACTTAGCCAAAAAGGAATCTGGGTAAAGATCAGCACAGCTGGGGAGTACAGCTGGGTCACTAAATTGGAACAACTGAGTAACATCTGAGTGGTGATGCCTGACCTGGGCAGGTATGACCAGCTCAGACACCCTCCTGCTCTCTGGGCTTTTGTTGACTCTTTTTGTGCTTTTGCTGACTCTATTTGGTTGTTTAACTAAAACATCTTCAGGTAACCCTACAGCAAATTCTGAATATTCATATACAGAACTGTTACATGGTTTGTGCACCCATTGGGAGAGGATCTGCAAAAGGAGTTCATTGCAATTTGAGTGTTTTCCAAAAATACATGGTTTTTACTTTAAGCCCATGTAGATTGTAATCCAACTGTTCTGACTGAACAAAATGTTTAATTCAAGCTAACTTAGCAAAACTGTGAAACAGAGCCTGTTCGTTTTGTAATGAAATAGTTTCTCTGTATATTTATATTCTCAAGAGCTTTCCACCTTTTTTTTTCCTCTTTAAAGAGTATGCAAGGGGTTTTGATGTTTTTCTGGTTTGGATTACTATAGTGAACATGAAGAAAATTTGGTTGGGGAGTCTTTCATGGCTTCATTCATCACCACTAGAAGGATCAAGCACATTAACATTTAGAGGTATTGCACTCACATACCAACCCCTTGCCAAGTCCTTTGAATCCTTTGTGCACATTTAAAGCTCATTGATAATCCATAAATTTAGAACTGGAAAATTGCAATTACAAGCTAAGAGCCCAGCCTTCAGGTAATTTGACCTAGTCCCAGCTGACCCTGCAGTGCTGACATGAAGGCAGCAAAAAAATCAGAAAATGTGAGCTGCTGACTGCTCTGTGGGCAGTGTGTCACAAGTTTCTCTGAATTCTCTCCATCACCAGAAGTGGCCAGACTCAGCACACTGGCCAGGGTAGAAGAAGAGATTTTGTCTCCAGTTCTAGAGGGTAAGAAGGGATGACATAAGGATTCCAGAGGAAAGAGGTGCAGATTACCTTGACCCCAGACAGAATGAGTTTAGTGATTAAGCCTGGTAAAGGCAGCACTAACTTGCTTCACACCTGGGGTCCAGTTTGTTTGGAGAAAATGATATTTGCAGTACTACATCACCTGAAAAGAGATTATTTTTGAAATGCTTGTGATGCTGATTTTTGTAAATTTGTCATAATGATTGTATTGAAATGCATTAGGGCTGCTTGCTGCAAGTACAGCAGTTTGAAAACTTCCTGACTTGTTTGTGACCTGAATTTTTGTCAGTGCTCTTAGTATTCAGAGAAACTCTTCCTTATGGAGTGACACAAACTCCCACAGACGTGGACTTTACTCCTTAAAAGTCGCTTACAAACAACAGCAAAGTCTGCTTGGTGCGTGTGGTTGTGGATCTTTGCAGAGCATATTCCAGGTCAGCATGTTTTTGAAAATTTAGCTGTTTGTTTTTCAAATTAAAACCTCAGAAGTTCCCTGTAACGGTGTGGTGGTGACACCAACCATCACACCAGACAGAAAGCATGCATTTTTTTAATCAGATATACTGTCATAGCCAACATAGCATACTCAGATTGCTATTTAATCTTGGTTTTTATTTCAGGACAAAGGTAAGCCTTTAGTACTTAAAGCATGAGCCTTTACTAAGGCTCATGTTACTAAGCAAAAGTAGATGTTACAACACCTTGCAGGTCTGCAGACTGGCTGATGCAATTATGTGGTACTTCCCTTGGAATGTCAGAACTGATGTGTCATCATCAGTCTTCATCAACTCAAGTTTGATTGATCAGTGTAATGGGGGGAAAAAGTGGGAATAGTTTCAATGAAGGGAATGTGAAGGCAAAATCAGGGAAAATTCAGGGCGAGAAGAAAGGCTAAAAGGCTAAAAAATAACAATAAGAAAAATTATATGTCTCACAAGGATATTTATTATTAATAAATACCAATGGTTTAAATTAAATTACCAGCACCAGAGTATTTAGTACATGAGGACCATAGTGTGCCTCTCACTTCTGTGCAAATGTCCTGCTGACCCCAGGGAGGAACTTGCAGGAGGAGAGACATGAAGCTGTGAATTTATATAGTTTATGCTTTCTTGCTCACAGACTTATAGTAGGGCAGAAGCAGAGAATGACCTAATGAGCCCCAGTGTTAAGTAAACCCTGTGCCTCTTCCCTAAGAGGATCCTTTTTGGGAAGATAAATGTTGAACAGTTTTCATGGATGCTTTCCAGCTGCGTTTTGTTTGTCTCGTTCCCAGCTCAGAAGCCTTCAGTGAGTTTTCAAATATTCATTTTTCTCTTCTTCTTTAACAGGGCTACTCACATCTCCCTTGTTTCAAAGGCTGTTCCTTAAGCAAGGTCCTGCCTCTCTGCCCATTCCTCACTTGTTTTGTCCATTCATTTCCAGGACAATGGACTCAGATATGAGTGTGTTTGCTCATTCCTGTGCACCTCAGGCCTGCAACTGGTGTGCTCTGAGGAACCTTGCTGACACTCACACTGCATTGTGCTGAGGCCAGAACCAGCTGGAGTAGGAGCTGCTCTGCAGCCCAGGGAGTGACTCAGTGTGTCTGAATCGCTGCTGGTGACAAATGTCCCGCACCCTGGGTATGAGCCCAACCAGTTTCATCAGGCCTGAGGAATTCAGAGGCTGATGCTGGGGAGGTCTTTTTGCTCAGGGTTTGCCCGTTTGGAACAGTCGGTGTGAATCACAATGGGAAACTGGAGAGACCAGTTTGTTGGATTTTGTAGCGGGAAGCTGGCCTACTGTCCTCAGCACACTGCCTTGCAAAGGTTTGGATACTCAGTTGATCTTTAACCAGGTGGAGGAAAAGCTGTTTGAAAGCTACAGCTACAAAAGAAGTAAGGCTTAGCTGGTGTGTTGTGAAATACGTTTTTTCCAACCTGTTTTTTTTTTTTCTGTTGCATCCTCTCCAACTGCAGCATCCAAGCAGAGTTGGATGCAATTAAAGACCCTTTTCAGTGGTATCAGTCTGATCTAATTGTGTTGTGCATGCCTTCATCAGCTGAAGATAAGGCTCAAACCCTGGGCATGGCCTTGTGTTCTTTACAGCCCCCACAGTGGCCTGGAGCAGTTGCCAAAAATAGGTTTTTGCACAGGTCAGTGGGCAGGAATGGCTGCGGGAGCATCACGCTGTTTACATGGCCCGGACATGCAGCGTGTCCGTAACAGCAGCAATTAGGGCAGCCAGGCGTGGTGGCACACGGAGCTGTGCCACCAAGGGGACCCGCGGCCGCAGGGGACGAGTCCCACACACCCTTCCCAGCACAAACACTGCCCGAGGCAAGGCCTCCCACAGGCCGCTCCTCAGCATTGCGGGACAGGGCGGGCAGAGGGCACAGCACCTGCAGTCGTCCTCTTGAAGGGACAGTGCACTGTGTAGGGATCCGGCCTCAGGCTGGGGCAATTCATGCAAAGCTCTATTAAAATTTGCTGGTGGAACAGCAGTGAGAAATGTCCTGCAGAGAATTTCCAGGGTTGTAGGCCCTTGCTCTGCCCATACCAATGGGCAAGGGCCCTGCAGATCTCTTCCAGGATGTTGTTTTCAGGGCTCAGGCCAGAACGGATTGGGATGTGGGGGCCTCTGATGCTGTTTGTGTTTGCAGAGCCAGTGAGATTGGACAGAGCATGAATCTCAAACTAGCTGTGACTTAGAGCAAAACTGCTTACTCCAAGATGCACACGTGTGCTCTTAGCATACATCCAGTCATTCTGACACCAGCAACTGCAAGAAGTCTGTTCAAGTATTATTTATGTGGTATACACAATATTTTAGCGAAGATCAGCATTCAAGGTCATTGATTTTCTGTTTTCAATGGTAGTGGTTTGTGTCTGCCTCAAGCTTAGCAGTGCCTGCAATTCTTTTCCTTCTCAAAGAACCTCAAACTAAAAATACAAGTCAAATAAAGGCGGAGTAGGGATAGAAAACATCCTCCTTTTCCTGTTGCACTAAAAAACTGTACAAAAGGAAGGATTAAGTTTATCCTTGGCTATGACTATAATCTGCATGTTTGTTTTCACTCTTCCCTATAGATTCTCTGCACCACTTGGGTTATTTGGGTTATTCTCTTGGTACATCCCTGTTCCTGTGCCCCCTTGCCTGAACAATGAGACCTGGGGGAGATGCTGGGAGTGAGAAGGTGCTGGGCTGAGTGGGCCTCCCAGAGCCAGTCCTGCATTTTCAGACAGATCTGGTTCTAATCAACTCATTTAAACACCCCAGTGGCAAGATCAGGAATTAAACCCAGACATCCTGAATATTTGCACTTATGCCATAGCTACAGAGTTGTTCTGTGTTTGGCAGCAAATTACTATAGGAAAAAAATAAAGGAGAAAAGTCTTCCACTCCACCTGATAAATGATGCTATGGAGGTGTCGAAGGGCGGGAGGAAGATGTCAGTACAGCTGACATCTGTGGCTCAGAGCTGATTCAAGCCCATGAAAATCAGTGGAAAGATTCCCACAGACTCCAAAAGGCTTTGGCTCAGACCCTCATTGAGCAGTGATTTCCCTCATTGACCAGGAGAAAATGGGCTATTCCTGGAGAGAGGGGAAGCTGCTGGCATTTTTACAAAAAGACAAGTGCCAACACAATTCTTCAAAGGAGTCTGTCGACTAATCCTTTCCTCTTATGACACTAATGTAATTTCGTACCGTATTTGACAGCGTGCCAAAAAATTGCATCGAATAAATCCAAGTTTTGTGAATGAAATTAATTAGAATTGGCCTTGGCCCACACCTCTCTCTACAGCAGTGCAGGAGCGCCCTCCCAAAGAGCTGCTCTGTGGCGTGGTTGGGTTTTGTTCAGTGGTGATGACTGGGGGAACAGCAGAAAGGAAGGCTTCCTGCACATGGAATGTTTAAGACTGACAGCTTAGAGGCCAAAGCTGGCATTCGAGGGCTGGCAGGGTGGTCTGTGTCTAGCACTGATTTATGTTTGTTGTGAACTCCTCCTCAGCTTTCCGGCGTGCCCCTGCTCATGTCTCCTTGTGTCTCAGTTCTTTTAAAGTGCATCTTTTTTAGCACTAAAATAATGAGCCTTTGGTTGGAGTCTGCAGCTCCTCACGTGATGCCAATGGGTGTGACCAGCCAAAGCCCACCAGGGGCCTCACCCACTCTTTGGATGGGATTTCCAAGGCCTGTACACCCTGTCCCCAGGCAAGGAAAGGCCTTAAAATTTCCTTTTGTCTTGCATCAAGCTGGTCAGTCTTTAATATTTCAAGCATCAGTATTTTCATAGAGGAGTTTTCCATGCATTCATTGAAATGTTTGCAGTTCCTGTCTCATTAGGAAGGGACAGACAGCTGAGAGGTGAACAGAATTTAGTTGTTAAATCACTGGCAAATCCTCACTGTCTAGGATTTAATTAGCTACAGCGAGGAAGATCTAGATACAATTTTTGAATAAAAGAAACTTTTAGGTCACTGATAGGGACAGTGGGCAAATGCCTTGGAAAAAAACAAATGCCAGCTACCATGATGTCTTGTCGTCTCTGGGATGTTACAGACTGACCCCTCACCTGAAGCTGCATTAGAAACCCAGGAATTTCCAGCCACTGCCATTCCAATTAGCTGCTCCTCTCACCCAGTGCCCGTGGATTAGTTTGCCTTCTTCAGGCAATAATCAACCTGGGGTAGGATTTGTCAGCAAATGACTCTGGAAAAGCTCAGAAATCTCTGCCAGTGCCGTACAAAGTACTTTTTACAGTGTGAATCTCCTTCTTTTGGAATTTCCCAAGGATTAGGTTGGAGCTGGATCAGATCACAGTAGTATGAAAACTCAGACAAACAAGCATGTGTTCTCCCAGTGCTCCGTGCATCATTCACTATCTGTGATGGTGCCTGGGGTGACCTTTAGTCCACAGGGCAAATACTTGGACTGGAGAGGGGTTCTGGTTACCTGTCCAGGTGCAGAGGGGTGCAGGGGGACACCTTCACTGGGCAGCTGCAGGGGAAGCTGAGAGTAGCTGCATTTCATCATCCCTGCTGTGAGGAACTGCAGTTGCATGGCTTTAATGCATGCAACTTTAATCTAAATATAGATTTGTCAGGGGGTTCTTGGTTGGGTGGCATTGATGTGGACAGATATATACGTGTCCACAGCCACAGCCAGGTTAAATACTTAGTTGTTCAGCTACTAATATAAAATCATTTCACAGAAGCTTTTCCTTGCTTTTCCTGGTTGGTCCAAGGTTTCCTCTGAAAGGGAGCTGGGGTCAGGAGAGGTTAATGAACACTGATGTAATCCTACCGATATAAATTGTGTTTGCCTGGATTTACTTCAGCAAAACAGATGTTAGGGTGTAGTGATGACTGTAACTCCTTTATGTTTTTTATGAATGGGCTTGTACAGGTCATCCAAATCCCTTGGTATTGTTTCTCCCTTACGGCTGGATACATAGAATATCTCAGGCAAAAGAACAATGAAGAGCAGACGCTGCACAGACAGTATCAAATGGTCTTTTATATGCACAACTCTTCCTGTGTGTAGCACAGAGCAGCCTGACTAACTCACCCAAACACAGATGGACAAAGAATATAGAATTCTTTTTTTCAATCCCCTTTCTTCAGCTTCCTGCCTGACTTTGGCATTAGAAGGGAGGCAGGGCTGATCTTCAGTGCATGTATGTAAAACATTTTTAGGTAGGTTATACCTGCATAATAAATCATTTTTTTTCCTATTGAGAAAGTGTAAGGAAATGAAAATCAGAAATAGTGGATAAAAAATATGTGTTTCAGGAGCTGAAAAGAGACTGTTAGCTCAGAGTTACCACTTAGGCTTTTGTGTTTACCAGGCTTTTAAAAATGATTACTATTGTCAGGTGAAATGTCAGGGGGTGAGTGGAGGCATTCAAGAAGGTAACCGTGTGGAAGAGGATGATGTATTCCCTTTACTTGAAGTAAGGGGAACATTTGAGTAGAGAAAATGTGGTGAAAAGTATGGGTGAGATTGTGAATATTTTGATTTTACAGCCAGGCTGGAAAAGAGAACTATTTAGGGTTACATGGAAATGCAATTGCATGTTCTGTTTGGCCTGAAATGGACCATTTTGCTCCTGGTAGGAAAACCATGTTATTTTAATGTATATTTAATGTATGTTTTCAGCTTTCTCTTGGATGTTAAGACACCCTGGGTGGGTATAGAGCACATGAACCTCCCTGGCTGCATTAGACTGACTTCCTCTGTAGCAGGATGGGTCTACTGGGTTGAGGGCCATGTGCTTTTCTGGGATTGTATCCATGGACTTCATCCAGTGTCGGCAGCCTTCTCCTGTGGCATCTTTTTCTGCCCTGCAGTCGATTGCTGAGCCCCAACTTAGGGGCCAGTGAGCAACAGGGGCCAACATCACTGCTACACGTCTCTTCCATTGTTTTTATCCTCCAGCCTTACTCCCAATTACATTTTTCAACTGCAATTTGAGGGGTCGACTTTGAGAGAAACAACAGATCATTCCTGCCTGGCTGAAAACACTTTTTTCTTGGATGTGGCTCCTCTTCTCCTTTCTCCCCGCAAAACCCAGTGTTAATTACAAGAGGGGCCAAGCCCGTATCTGCGGGGAGCCGGGGCAGAGCTGACTGGCACTTTCGCTCAGCACATTCCCCCTCTTTCCTCACGGTCTCTGCTCCTGTCTGTCAGGCTCGCTGACGACTGCCGGGTAGGAGGGCAGTAATCTGAGCTGCCTGAGCCGAGCGAACCTCCTGCTTTTTACTGCGGGCTTAGGGCCGAGGTTCCTCTCTGCGCAGCACCTGTATCTGCGGCTCGCTATCGCTGCGCGCCCGGCCCCGCGCTCCGACGGTGCTGCTGCCATTCCCGGCCCGCAGCACCGCGCTCCCCTCGGGCAGGCTCCTCCGGAGTGAGGATGGGAATACCTGAGCCTGGCTCTGGGGGCTCCAAAGGTAAGCGGCCTCTCGCCAGCCACGGCAGAGCCAGACAGTGCCGGGGGAGGCAGCCGGACCGCGCCGCGGGGCTGTGGAGAACGGAGGGCGGGAGTCTTAAGGACTGTCTCTGTCCTAAACGTCACGAGCATCGTAAACTTCAGAGCAGATGAGTGTTCATGCGGTGCCGGGGGGTATTTTTCGGCAGCTGTTTTAAGCGAGCTCGCAGCGAGCGGGGAGAGCCGGTGGTGCGCCGCCGCTCAGGGTCCGTCACTGGGAGGAGGAGGAGGCTGTTGGGCAATCTAAGCAAGTCTCTCGGACTTGAGGCTAGAAGAGTGCCAGAAGTTCACAGGAGAGGTGAATCTGGAGCTGTGCAGCATGTTTAGGGCCACCCCCACCCTCGGTGTCCGAGGGTAACATTAATGCCGTGCACTTGGGTCGCTGAGTCTTCGCGAGCAGGGGGCCTGACTCATGTCCGCATCGTCATTTGTAGGATGCAGTTTGCAGTTTTACAGTCTGGAAGAATCCATGCTCACGTTCGTGGCACTCCTTTTGGCCTTCCCCTTTTATAAGTTGGGAGTTATTTAAAGTGAGTGTTAAACCAGGCCAACACTTTACATAGCTGTTCAACAGAGATGCACCAGCCCCATAATCTGGGATAATGCTCTCGTTTGATCAATATGGCAACATTGCAGGGAGCAGAGAGAGATTGTGAAAAAGGTTGGTTCGTGAGAGATGGTGATCAGCACAGCTCCAGTGCTGGCAATCACTGTAGCTCCAGTTGGGCCTACACAAATTTGCATTCCATGCAGACCTGTTGTATATTGTACACAAACCTATACGCCCTTCTAGATTGGTCATGAATCATAAAACTAAGTTCACTGAACTTTGATTTTGATTATTTTCTGACACATGAACTCCTTTAGTAAACCCGTTAACTAATCTTTAAACTCATTAGCTGCTTCATTGCTATTTGGATATTTTTAATTCGAAGTTTGTTTGGGGTTGTTTTATCTTTGACTATGGGCCAAAGCTTTAGCTGTGCACTTCAAGGGAAGTGGTAAATGGTTTTTCTTCTAAACTGTGGTGATCCAGTGTGCTTAGGGAAAGTTGGCAGTGCAGGTCAAAGCAAGTTGTAGTGGTACTAGTGGAGTGCTGGGGCAAAACTAGTGGGCATGGGAGTATCCCTAAGGATTTCTGAGGCAGCAGAGCTGACAAGGATCCAGAGCATGAAAGAAGAGGTTGTTTTACAGCACAGATCCCATCATCCTGCCACCTGGCCTGATGCCTACAGGGATGAACAATGGGAGGAACCTCCAATCTGAAATTTGAAGAGATGCCTGAATTAAAGAGATTTGGTGGTCACCCCCTTCAAACAAATTGAAAAAATTCTTCTCGGGCTGATGCAACCACTTTCCCTGTGCTTTATATTGTGTTAAAGAGAAGTCTTTTGGATGCCTTCAAAGGGCAATACCTCATAGAAACCCAAGTGGCTGAAGAATTACCAGATATTAGCATTTACCTCAGTTGCCAAAGCTTGGACGTTTCTTTCTGCCTTTCATAAATTACAGCCTGCAGGGACCATTTAGTAATAAATCGTAGCAACTTGGCTGTTAGAGGGCAAGCCATGTACAGAGGCACTTCAGGTCTGTGCCAGCATCTCCTTTGTTCAATAAAAGTAACAGCAGGAATTTGATTAAAGACTGATAGAAAAGACAGGGAGGGAGAAACATAGGAAAGATTAAAGAAAGAAAGAGCCACCTGGAAACTTCATTCCTCCTTTATTTCTAACTTAAGCTTGTAAATACCAAATCTAAACCATTGTGTGTGTGAGAGGGAGGGAAAATTTCCTGCATGCCTGCACAGAAAAGACTGCACATGCAGCCACCCAAATGACTTTTAGCAAAAGTCAGATTCTTTCCTCCAACTTAAGGCTTGCTCCATGTCTGCATTGGAAATAAAAGAAACCAGAAAATAACATCATCCCCGCGGTGCTTTGGGAGGATGGCGTTTAGGAGGGTCAGGCGAGTCCCATCCCTGAAGGAGAGTGGCTCTGGATTTGGGCTGAGCTTGCCTGGAAGCAGGGAGCACTTTTCCCAGGCTGCCTCGGAGCAGCCCTGCAGCTCAGCACAATGCAATGGCCAGCTGCACACGGCCAGCCCACAGCATCTGCCCCTTTGTCTCCATCATCCGTGCTGTTACACCCCCCCAGAAAAAGGAAAACCCGGTGACTCCGGCAGCCAAATGCAAATTAGCCCCAAAGAGCCCCGTTCTGTGTGATCAGCAAGCGACAGGCAAATCACATTCAAATTCCTCACTGCAGAGCCGGCTCGGCTGTTGTTTGGGTGTAGGAGAGCAGAACGCTACCATTAAGTGTTCAGCGGGAGTGAGGGTGGATTTTCCTATGCCCTGGGAGCTGGGAGAGCTTTGCTGGGAGTCCGAGGCACGCTTTGGTTCCCAGGCAGGATTTGCAGGGCACAAAAGAGAAAGTCTGGGACCATGAACTCCCCGGGAGTGGGGAGTTCAACCCTCAACAAGGTTTTGCATACTTTGAGGGCTCTTGCAGATAATCTGCCCTGCTCCAGCCTAGATGGATCAGCAAGGCAGAATCCTGTACCTGAAGTCTTTGGCTGCTGCATTTCGTGTCTCTTTTCTATACACCTGGACATCTCTGCTGCTTAAATCATGCTTTTCCCCACCTGCCACTTCTCTTAGTCCATCTTTACATTGGTTTCTCTCTGCTCACTTTCTCTCACTCTTTTCAGCTGTTTGTAACACCTGTTGGACAGTGAATCCTTTTTGGCCGTGGCCTTGGCTCTGAACTGTGTTCCCCTCAAGCGTTTAGGATGCGGTGATGTCTTTGCAGCAGAGGATGTCTCTGCCTCGGTCCAGCCCCCCCCCACCTCAAGCCCTTACCCTGAAAGCTGCTCCCTCCTCCATCTAGGGAGCAGGAAGATGCACAGCCCAGCATCACTGTCTAGATCAGGCCCTTCGGTGGTGTTTTCTCCCTCCCAATCAGACCACTACAAGGACGCAGAAACAGACAATGTCCAGGACCGAGCCTCCGGTTAAGCAAAAACCACATTCTCCCAGTCAGTGAAACTCTCAAAAGAGAAAGTACCGAAATCCTGTATCCCGCCAGGATCTGTCGTCCCGCTGCTCCTCACATCCCTGCTGGGCGCGGGCACCTCGGGGAGAGGAGAGGGCGGCGCGGTGTCCCGGGGAGGGGACCGGCCGCCCTGCGCCGGGGCCACGTCCCGGCGGAATGCGGGGAATGCGAATGGCATGCTTGAGTGGACAGCTTCAGAGCCGGGCGCAGGGATGGCTCTCCTGCCATCTGTTGTGAGCCCCGCGGGCCCATAGCAACGGCGGCTCAGGAATGGGGCTGCTTTTTTTTTTTTTTTTTTTTTTTTTTTTTTTTTTTTTTTTTTTGGTAAAGAAATTCTTCCCAGCCCTCTTCCCCGCTCCTGCATGTGCACACTCATGAATAAGCGGGAACAGGGCTGGGATTCCTGCTCCAGAGTGCTGAAGGAGAAAGGACCTTTTAGAGCTCAACTTGTGTTTGGTTTGGGGAGGCATTTTCCTTTCTGTGCTGGGACATGAGCCCGTGTGTGTAATTTATTGTTAATTGCCAAAATTTTGTTCTATTCAAATCAAGTGAGAACCTGTATTTGCCATGAGGTCAGTAGAGTCTTCAGTAGATGTGCAGCCACTTGATTGTCCTCAGTGAAAGAGAGATTGCTTCTGCCTTGTTATTACAAATACCAATGTTATAACCGATGTAAATAATCCCATTTTACTGATTTGTTGTGCCCATCATTTTCTTCTGGCCCCACTGCTCTTCTGTTGTGGCTGAGGGGTTTTGCTGCACTGTGAAGTGGTCTGACCAGATTCTCTAAGGTTGCAGGTAGCTCAGCATCACTGGTGGTACTGAGAGATGTCAACTTTTATTCCAGGGAAGATTTTGCCACATAGGAACTCTGTCTTCTGTTCACCAGTGTGAGGCAGCATGCCGTGGGAACGGGTTAAGTGCTGAAAGAGCCTTTATTCTGTCAGCAGGGGCAGGAACAGACTGTCAGTCTGTCTGAATGGTTTTACTCCTTCCCTTCCCCTGGAAATTCCCTTCTGAAATGCAGATTTCTCTTCTCCCCACACCTTAAACTTTTTTTCCTGCTGTCAAGCAACTGAGGCCTCATTCCTGCAAATTGCTCAACCTCTTGCTGTGACTCAGCAAAGTGGATTGTTTTTAAGTGTTTTAATTCCCTTAAGATGAGTACTTGTAAGCTGTAAATTTACATGAGCGTTTCAAGAGGTTTGACGTGAGACATTCAGAAGTTAGGGGTATTTAACTTTCCCAAACAGTATATTGGTTTCTTCACTATTCTTCTAGTATTTTATTTCTATGCCTAATAACATGCAATAAATACCAAAATTTGCAGAGAAATACCCATGGACAAGAGAGAATCATGGAACTGGCAGTTCCATGCCCTTTGCAAAGAGATGTCATGAAGAGGAGAGGGGAGGAAACCCAGTAGTTTTTCCCCCAGTGCTCAGGGCTGTGTTTGAAGCTGGGCACACAGCTACAGTGCCTTGATCACAGGGAGCAGAGTACAATTTCAGTGAAAGCTGATATGTACAGGGAGGAGGGATAAAACTCTCCCTATTACAGGTATTTATTATCACTTGACAGCTGTCAGTTTGCAGTAGGGGATTTGCCTTCCTGTCAGCTCTCTGAGAACCAGGTATATTTGCCTAAGGTTGTAGGGAAGGATAGAAATCCTGCTTTCAAGCAGGGGTATCATTTAACCATGATAAGAAGGCAGGTAAAGCATTTCTTCTGAAAGACGGCTGTGGAGAACAGGAGAGTAAAGTCTTTCTGGCCCTACCCAGATGAGAAAAAACAAGTCATTAAAATCTGATACCTACCTGCTTTTAATGAGAGAAATGTTGTTCGAAGAAATAATCTCAGTCCTATCACCACCGAACTATTTTCAGGAGCCATTAGCCTTTCACCTCCTCATATGTTTTATCTCTTACTTTTGATCTCATTCAGGGAAAACGGCAGTGCTGCTGCAACCAGAGATTTGGGCTTTAATCAGGAGCTTACTCAGTCATAGCCATGTTCTTTGCAGTCATCCTTCCCAGTAATGACCCCCAAAAAAACATGGGGAATGGGGTGGCGAAAACAGCAATTAAAACCATGCACTTGGTGTCTTTAGTCATGTTTAGCTCTTCACTGAGCCAGTATGGGTATTCTTATGGGTTCTGCAATGTTCCCTTCCTCTTTAGCCTCTTCTCCCTCCCCAGGAACTCTTGCCCAGCTGCTGAGGAGAGGGAACTGTGAGCTGCCAGCCTGAGCCAAGGCCGTTGGTTTTTTGGCTGGAAAAAGCAAAGAGCAAGAGCCAGCTGTGGAGGGATGTTCTGAGCTGTGCTGAGCAGTCACAGACTCTGGCTCAATTTAACTGAGCCTCAGCATCACGTTGTATCTTTGCTGTATTCTCTACTTGAAAGCTGTTGTAGAATAAGATCCTTGATCCAGGCATGGATGTTCCCACAATCCCCCAGCTGGAAGGGAAAGAAGCCAAGTTGGTTGTTTTGGTTTTGGACAGTGGGATCAGCAAAGGAAGGCTGTAGATGACTGAGGTCTGTTAAGGTTCAATCTCATTCTTTCTCTTCAGTGTTTATCACAAATTTTGTTCTTTGTACTATTCAGAATAACATTTTAAAACAAAACCAGGAATGCAGGCTTGAGTCTGCTGAGACAGTCTGTGTCTTCTGGCTCATCCTGCCCAGGAGACCACTTCTCCCTATAGAATGTTGCTGGTGTTTTTGCTGTTCCTGCACTGCAACACATCTCCAGAATCTTCAATATTTTTCAATATTTTCTGCCTCAGCTCCAACACGCTGCATTGGATGGTCTTTGCTGGCTTTTTTCCTTTTCCTTTCCTTTAATTCAGACTGGGATCCATTTTAATGCTAACCCAATTTAATTTCAAAAGTGATCCATCATCAGTATGTGAGGATAAACAGAAATGAGTGAAAGACGAATGTGAATTATAAATGAGATATAACACATACACATTTATTTTGGCGCTGCTTGTCCATATTTATTTCTTCTCTTTATCTATGGATGTCAAAAGCACCAAAAAATGCCAGGAATGCCAGATCCCATTGAAGTTCTCCTGACAGGACATTCAGAGCAATCCAGGGCAACAGCTGTACCGCCTATTTATCCCGGAGCAGAAAATTGTACACGGGCCCAGGACAAAGCCCGACGTCACCGACCGACACGGGGGCCACGTCTCTGTCACGGTGGGAACCATCCCTGGTTGTGTGCACAAGAATCATGCTTATCATATTGCTGTAACACAGCACTTTGCATCTAATTTAAGCAATACTGGGGCTTTTGTTTGTCTCACGAGGTCTAACCCAGAGACAAAAGCCGTGGTCCAGCCTGAAGGTTATGAGACGTTACCAGACATTCATGTTCACACATACACGCTCCGTCAGAGGAATTTATGGCCATTACCATGTTCTCTAATGAGTACAAAATGAGACCATTACATATTCACATAATTAGTTTGACAGATTTTCATTTAAATATAAAAAGACTTCTAGTCTTTAGAGAACAAAAGGAGGGGTTCGTTTCCAGGGCGGTTTTTGACTCGGCTTTGCTGGAGCAGGAGGTTGGGAGTGACAACTGAGGGGAGACAATTTAGTGTGGATAATTCTCAGCTTTTGATTTCATGTTGCCATTTCTTTGCTGCTTTTCCAGTCCCCCTGGAGCACCTCGAGGAGAGTTGGGTGATGGGGCCTTTCAAGTGCAGCCAGGAAAGCCCAAGTCATTTTTTGTTCTTGGATATGTGGGCATCAGAGAAAAAGATGTGAGTTTTTTTTATTAATTTAGTTAGAGTAATTTCTCCTTGAAGGGTTAGCAACAGCTCACCAGCTTGCTCTGTACCTTTTCCCATGCCTTTTTCACACCGCTTTTACCTGTCACTTGTTCTTCAGATTATTTATCTTTTTGTATTTCAAATGCTCTGTTGGCATCACTTCAGCTGTGACTTTCCTGAATTGGTTGGGATATGCAGCTTCTTCAGACACTCATCGAGGAACACTTGCTTAATTTCATGTCTGGGTTTTAGAGGCCACATCTTGCCCTGGTCATCTCAGCACAGTGAGCACTAAACGTGACACATTCCAAGCAGGAATTCTTAGAAGTCAACATGAGGTGTCCTCCAAGGACCCATGCAGTGTATCCAAACCAAAACTCCTTGGATTATGGTAGTTTTGGATTGCTTTAGGCTTGGGTTATACAGTAGTAAAACTGAGTAGTGCCCTTAAACCATGTGAAGTTCCTGTGGTTTCATAGCGTGCATCTGTGGGGCCACTCACCTTTGTGTAACCAGCCCATGTCCTTATCAGAGCTGACAACGTTTGTTCCTACACAAGGGTTACATGCTGGGAGCCAGGACTAAGTGCACAGCCACTTTATTTACACATCTAAGTGCCTCTTGGATGATGCTGGTAAATTCCAGGACGCCTGAAGTTCCCTGTGACATTTCAAAAAACAGCTTTTAATGCGAGAGGATCTTGAGCAAAATCCACACAGGCTTGATTGGGGCACTTCCCAGCCCTCCCTTTACCCGGGTAAAGCTCAGGGCCCACTTTGGTTTACTGTGAATGTCCCATCCCAGGATGTGCCTGCCATACATTGTGCCCAGCTGAGAGTTGGAAAGATTTTATTCACAGGGCACTTGTAGCCACACTGTGGAAACAGAGCTGTGAACTCATAGAGAGCACAAGGCATTTTTCCACTTCCACGTGCTAAATCCTCAGAAGGGCCTTTTGTGCATCACTTGAGAACCCCCCTGCCTTGTTCTTCCTGGACATTGCTGGGTAAAAAGTGAGCTTTTCCCTGACCAAGGTGTGAATTTAGCACATTTGTGTTTCATTCAGGATCCAAGCACGTTTATTCTGTGGTTTTTAGCTCTGTCTTCCTTGTCTGGCATAGACTTTTTAAAATGATGTCATGAAAAGGAGTTTGGGCTTAAAGATGAATTAGTGTTATTGGAATTTGAACTGCTCTTGTTTTTCAAGTTATTCTTATCAGAGAGGCCTTGTTTCTGGAAGGGGAACAGCAGTGGTTCCATTCAGTAAAGCTGACAAAGCAGGAAACGATCACCAGCCCTTCACAAAATCCTGACTGAACATTTACTTAGTGCCGCAGTGGGAGAGACCCAGACCCATAAATCAACGTATTAAACCTTCAGACATGAGTTTTTGAGACCTCTCAAGCATTTCTTTTTCCTGCTGCTCTTTAAGAAGTCCTTTAAAGGCACAAGCTTCATGATGGCATTAAGGGCATGAACAAGTGATGTTGCTCCAGGCCGGGAATCAAGGCACTGAGTGACCTCACCCCTTCAGAAATGAATCCCAGCGACTTCAGCCCTGGGTATTTATTAGACATAAGCAGAAGCTGGCATGGGGTGCCAGTTTATCAGGCAGGAGAGGTGGTCATGTCTGTGTAGAAAGGCTAGAATTTCCTGGATTGTTTTAAGGTCTGTCCTGCCTTTTATGGCAGGGTGTGAAGGTTAAGCCTAGCCTGAGTGAGTGGCTGAGGGGAAGCTTCTAGCCTGATCCATCTATCCAGAGCCAAGCTATCACCTTTTCACAGTCCAATTCTGCACCATGGAGGATAAGAGGCATTTTGGTGTGTCTGAAATGGAGCCCTTCAATAAGCCCTGTGTATACAGTGTTAGTACGTGGGAGTACCTCGTGCTCTGCAGAGACACAACAACCCTTCAGGGAAATGTTTAGGGGCAAAGAAAAATACAAACTGTCAGCACTCAACATTTAAATTTGGAGGTAAGGCAGCTAATATTATTCCTCACTGTTTAATCCCCGTGGAAGTTTAAGGAAAGGATAATTAATATCTGCTGTTAAAAAAACAGCAGTATACTTCTTTCCTCATAGACAACATTAACTAAAGGCCTGTAGTTACATGTGTAAAGCCTGATTATTGGTGTGCAACTATTAGAAGGGCCAGGATTCCTGGGTTTCATTTCTGCCTGTGCCACATACTCACTGTGGGATGAGAGGCAAGATGTTTACTGCAGTGTATTTCCATCTCTCTGTCCAGGCAGTACGTGTGACAGCCCTTCCTAAGGCGAGGGATGTTGTGAGGCTTAATTGCCATGTGTGGTGCACTTTGCAAAATACACTGCACCGCTGAGGGTATGAAAAGGCAATTAAAAGAAAAATATAAGGTCTTTCTCTCTAATTTTCAGAGGAATGTCTTTGTACTTCTGGTTGCTGTAACCGCAGCCCAGATTTTCCTTCTGAGTAGATGGTGAGAACTTCTTCTTAGAAAAGAAAATATCACCTTCCTCAGCTGCAGTCACCCAAGAATGAGCCTTTGGTAGCTAAAAAGAGGAACAGATTCTTCATCATTCTCCCTCCCATCCAAGGCATGGAAGATGGGGCTCTGCTCACAAGCCCAGAGTATTCCTTCATCTTCCTGCTTCACCTCTGCCTCAGAGTGGTTATTCTCTCTTTGCCATGGGGCTACCACCATGAGCACTACAAATGTGGCTCATAATTCCAGTGCCTCTGAAAGTATGGATAATAGAGACCCCACATGCTTGTAGCTCTCCCTAAGAGTGAGAATATGTAGGACACTGGTGTGCTCCTGTCATCCCAGTAGGCCCTTGGCTGAAAGTTTTGCTGCTTAACTTGAGATCTCTGCTGGAAATCACTTTTAATTCCAGCATTTTGCTGTCCCTGAGGATTCTGCAGCACTTCTGGGTGCAGCATTCACAGGGTTCCCCAGGAATAAAGAACACATGACAAAGAGTCACAAAGGAGGTACCACAAAGCAATTCTGCTGCAAAGAAGAACCCAGAGAAACTCAGCTTTGTGCCTTCCTTTATATGTTTCTTTGCAGTTGAAGATGAATCATAAGCCAAGAGGCTGGAAGGTCTTCTACAGCTCCTGGTGTGTGGGAATGGGTGTGGGCACATTGCTTCAGACTAAACCAAAAAGGAGCTGTGCTGAGACAAAACCAGTGAGGAGCAATGTGGAGTCAGGTTTCGCTCTGCAAACTGCCCATTTGTCTCTTGGGGTACTTTGTTCATTATGTAATTTACATACACAAGGCCACCAAGTCATGAAAAGCAAGTTGCAGCTCAGACGGGTCTGTTGATGGCAGTAGGGAAGCAAGAGCCTCTTCCTCTCCCTGTGCTGTTTAGGAAGGCAGCAGGATGTGCTGGACTGACCTGGTGACTGGTGGTGTGGCTTGAAGAGAACTGAACAGCCAGAGCCTGGGCATCAGGAAGAATTTCTTCACTGAAAGGGTTGTCAAGCATTGAAATGGGCCACCCAGGGAAGCGGTGGACTCATCAACCCTGAAGTGTTCAAGAAGCAACTGGATGTGACACCCAGCAATGGAGGTGCTGTGAATTAGTTGGCAAGGGGGTGATCAGGCGAAGATTGGACTTGATGATCTTGGAGGTCTTTTCCGACCTAAATGATTCTATAACAACATTGCTACAAAGCACATCCGGCCTGTGATGTGTGTGAGCCATCAGGGAACCTTTCCAAGGGCTTTTGCCTCACTGACAAGATCAAACACTAGAGAAGAAAGGAAAAATAAAAGGATGGACTGGGAAATGCAGCAGAGTCCCAACAGGAGAAGTGGCAGATAAAATGCTCCCATGCCTGTCTCAGCACAGTTTCCATGTGCCTGTTTCCATGTTTCCTCTTGGCTGAGGACTCTTCTCCACCTTCTGCAGGATTACCTGGACACCCCCTCCCTCATGGCTGAAGTGGGACTAATCAGACAGTGAGGATTGCTTGAGTGAGTAAAGCTTCAGGCCTGAGCTGCCTGCCAAGTGCTGCCCACACTCCTGTTTATTCTTCCCAGCACTGATCTGGGAGATGAGCAGAGCACTATTTTCCAGGGCCCTGAACCTTTTCGCAGCAGACAAAATGTTAATTTGAGCTGTGTCTTATGACCTTGTGACCCACAACATGCTCTGGGGTGAAAGGTGCTTTGTTCCTTGTCCCAGTTTTGTCTCAGAGCCTCTGAGGGACGGGCAGTCAGATAATGGACACTGGTCCAGCAGTGTCAGCTGTACTTGGTGCTAATGACCAAGCCTGCATTTTGGTTTTAGCAGGTGGCAGGCTGGAGCAACTCCTTTGCAATGTCCTAAATCTTTTTTTACAAACAGCTTGATCAACTTCATGAGCTGGTTCCTGTCCTGTGAGTGCTTTGGATCAGGTCTAGTCCTGCAGTGCTGAAGTGAGGGGATTAAGACCAAACATTTTACAAGCAAGTGAGCAATACCCTGCAGAGGGGTGTGCTGGACGCAGGAATCAGGACTCTGGCTTAGAATTATTGCTCGTTGTTATCTGTGTGGTTGTATCTTATACAAACAGGTGGGTTAGGAGCCAGCAGTGCTTGCTGCCATAAAAACAGAGCAAAATCCGAGCCAGGCCCTCAGGCAGCAGGAATCTCCAGGTATGGCATCAGGCAGTCAGCATCAGCCTGGAGGGCATTACGGGAATCTTCAGGGCTGATTCAGCAGGTCACTCCTTACTGCTGACAGAGTGTATTGCCTGTGAACATCGATTTCATCAGTGACATTTAGTGTGAGACCGGCTCTGAAGACTGACATTTTGCAAAGTGTGCTGGTGGGTGACAAACACCAGTAGCTCCAGTTCTGTGCTGGTCAGAGGTGGTATCACTGACCCTTGCAGCCTTCCTCTGCAGTAGTCCAGACATGGGAGATCCCATTGCACTCCCAGCTCTACCCCCCACCTCTAGGGTGGCACCAGAGTTGTGCTTCACCTTTGCCCAAAGAAAAGGCATAAGAGCTGAGCATTGTTTTTTCATAGTTAAGGTGTATGTAAGAGGGCCTTGCTTTAATTTCAAAGTCATTAACGTATTTTCTGTCACAGAGCTTAACAGGCAGACATCTTTCATCTGACTCACCCTTCTGTGTGGGGAGGTGAATGAGAGTTTGTAACAAATGGCTTTTTTAAAGAATGAATAAGGGTTCCTAGTTACCATAAGCTGCCTAAGAATTCTGAAGGATCTTATCTTTTTAATGAAAATGACTGGCTTAAATCTGCCACCTTGGAGTTCATGCTGTCACATTTCAAGTTTCTTACCAACCTTTGCTCTTAGGGTCTAGGGTTCCAAGCTGGATTCACTGCAGATCAGATTTGCTTGTTGAGAAGACTTTTGTTTTTCAGTGTCACTGCCATTCCAGCTTCCCTCCAGGGAAATGAAGAGTGCAGTGTAATAGCTGCTGCTGGGATTGCTTGCTGGCAATCACAGTTTGTGCTGAAGGGAGGTGGTATGTGATGATGCTTCTGTAAGGCAGGAATGAGTAAAGTTTGCAACAGTTTTCCAGGAAAGGAATACACTGGTTGCCTTTAGGAAGATTTCACTGTGATGATGTGCAGCTGTGCTGCTCTTCCCAGTTCCTGAGCTCTGCTGCTGGTTCTTCTCCTTTAAGCAGATACCAAACATTTTGCTAGTTCCTTCTTATAGAGTAAGAGTGTGGAATGGGGTAGAGAATGGAAAGAGGATCCTTGGGAACTGTCCCCATGTTTCATCCCAGCATTTAAAAAAAAACAACAAAATGCCTTGACTTGACTGTATGTAGCCTGTATGTTTTAAGGTTAGGCCAAGCAGGATTCCTGATCAGGGCTTGATCTCTAACAGTTCTGATCACCTGCCTTTATCACCTGACACAAGCACGAGACAAGAGGGCAGTGGGGACGTCTATTCCCTAAAATAAGGGGCAGGATTTGTTCCTGAGGTCGAGAGACCAGCTTGCCCCTTTGCCAGATTGGAAGGACAGTCTTTCCAACCAGTTTGTCAGCTCAATTGTTTAGCAACCTGCTTTGTTTAGGCTATAAAACCTGGCTCCTGCTTTCTGTATGGAGTGCCAGAGGACACAGGAACAACAGAGTGAGCTGCTTTAAATCCTGTGCTTAAACTCCATCAGGCCTTAGAGATGTAAAGAGAAGTTTCTCTCTAGCTGATAGATTTATTCTCAGTCACATTCCTGTGACCCCAGCAGAGGAAACAGCCTGAGCAAATGGGGTGGAGTACAGCTCCTGGGATGTGGCTGGAATAGCCAGAACTTCAGAGCAAAGACCCAAACACATCCTGCACCACTGGGGATTAAAGTCAGGCTGTCAGTAGGGCTTTAACTCCCTGCAGATTTTTCACCTGACATTATCTTTAAATCCTTTTGGACTCTAACAGAAACAAAGGTGAATTAGAGAGAGATTTTCCTTGAAACCTGAGCTATAGAGTTCTGAAGATGTCAATACTCATCTTGGGCTGAGACCTGCACCATCCTGTGGTGAAGTTCCCTGCAGTTCAGTGAGCTGCTCCAGGCCTGGAGGTCGGGAGGTTTCCTTTACCCACAAGTACTGATGTAGCCAAAGGCAAACCAAAAATTCATGATCTGTGCTTCAGTCTAGCTCTGACCCATCCCAAAATCTGGCAATTGCTGCCCTCGTGGTTTCACTGCATTTATCTCTTACTGCAGGTGTTTGT
Organism: Trochalopteron elliotii; assembly: GCA_024734555.1. NCBI lineage: Eukaryota > Metazoa > Chordata > Aves > Passeriformes > Leiothrichidae > Trochalopteron > Trochalopteron elliotii. The sequence goes on along the minus strand of JANPWX010000600.1, from coordinate 438,802 downwards.
TGGGCTGCTCAAGCAAAAGGGCTCATAGAATATGATTCACCGAAAGAAGTGCTTCCCAAATTACCCAGTGCCAAATATTCTGGTTTGATCCAGCAAAGCTTTTCAGGTCACAATCAGCTTTAAGAGTGTGAGTGGTTGCACTGAAATGCTCTGGATTACCCCAGTGCTGGTGTGGGGACAGCGGGCACAGCCTTGCAGGATCAAGCCCTTGGATATAGGGCCAGAGACCATGTGCTGGAGGAAGGGAGAGGGGTCACTGCTAGCAGTCCTGTCACAGAGTAGCACCCTGGAATTTAGGGCAAAAGCACATTGGACTTTTTTGTTTAATGCCAATCTGCCTGAAGTCCTCAAACTGTGTAAGCCAAGATCAACAAAGGAGGCTAAAACCTCTTAACACCGGTTTCTCTTCTTTGCTGACAGCTATGTCAGGCACAAAATCAAATTCTTTCTGGGTGTCAGGTAAGTCAAAGACTGCAGAGTGACCCAGAAGGGGATTCTTGGGGATTTATGTTCCATCAGCAAGACGAATGATAATTAAAGCCTGAATATTTCTGCTAAGCTGGGAAACAAAAAGGAACCGTCTTAATTCCTTAAATTCCTCATGCCAGGCTGTAAAATATATTCCATTCATGCCTGTGTCATGCTGCTTGTTCTCTCTGTGTGTCTTTCTTTAGCATTCAGCCACCTGTTTGTAAGCAGTGTCCTGCAGGTTCTCAGGGCGCTTTCCTCCCCGCTCTCCCTGCCCTTGGACGTGTTGCTTTGACACTGAGGCCTCCTTGTCTATGGCAGACAGTCCATCAGAGCTCCCTGGCCTGCCCCACTCCCATAACTTCATTCTTGGAAAGTTTCTGAGTTTCCCGGGTGATAAAACACGAGCAACATTTGCTCTGACCGGAATCATTTCTGAAGGCATTGAGCCCGGTTTTGTTATGAAGGTTAGTCAGGGTGGGTGGTGGGGCATGAGAATTCCCAGTGATGGCAATTCCTGACAAGTGTCAGAAAGTCGCTGCCTGCACCTTTCACGCTGCAGGATTGTTTTGATTAGTTTTTTAGTGCATGCTGAAAAGTACATGTGACAAGCTGAGGGTGAGAGACGCCAGCAGAACAAATCAGCACGTTACAAGATTGTCTGCCATGGCTTGGCCCCAGCTCTCACCAAAAGGGAAAAAAAAAAAAAAGGGGGGGAAAGGAAAAAAAAATTCAAGCCCCAGCTCTGTATATACAGCAGCTATCAAACTGTCACAGATCACCAGTGCTACAGCTGGGGTTAAAATAATATAATAGTAGAGTGTTTGCTGGTCTTGTAAAAACCTCCTGTTATTCACTGGAGACCAAACTCATGAATCAAGAGGACAGTGTTTAAAACTGTTAAAAAAACTATAAAATGACAAAAAAACCCACACAGTAAATAGCTCTGGAATGTTGTGGGTTGACTGTGGGATTATTTTTTTCTTTGCTCTGCATTATTTATCCCCTTAAAATTAATACCGTCTGCATGATGGGTGGCTTGGGGCTTAGAGAGACTTACAGAGCAAGTTCACTACCAGTTCTCAATTACTGTGGAGTCTGATTCTGTTCTCATTTACTCTCCAGTACATGGGAAATGATTGTTTCCCTTGATACAGTATATGCAGGGCATGATAAAACCTTGAGTGTCTGGCCTTTGCAAAGAGAGACCTAGGCCACTCCAAGTAGTCTCAGTCAATTTATTTAGTTTTTGCTACATTTCTCGTGGTGATGACATGCTGCATCTCTGCTCCCAGCCCAGCTCACATGGCCAGCATCACTTCTGGCAGAAATTAAAAAGCTTCAGGTTTGAACTTTGAAAATATTCAGTCACATGTCCAGGCTTTAATAAAAAAGCCCAACACCGTTTCTGTCCCGAGGAGTGTTGCCTGACCAAACCTGGTAACTGAGCAGCCTTGCACAGGAATGCTGTGGTGTCAGTTCCCAGATCCATGGCAGAGGTTGGGTGGCACTGGCTTTCCTCATGAAAATAATAATCATTTTCTCAAAACAAAGCATTTACTTTTTAGCTTGAAATTTCATTTCCTCTTCGAAGGATGAAATCTCAGGAACAGGATCATTTAGCAGTCAGACACCCAGCATACACACTGACTTGGCCTTTCCTGAACCTTCCCAGCACATTGGCAACTCCTGCCAGCATGGCTGAAGGTCATTCTGCAGCATCTCTGCCATGAGGAAACAGGAAGGTCATAGCTAATACTGTGCCAAATTAACAGACAGGGTTTTATGTTATGGATGTTATGGGTGAATGCTTGCATGAGGAATCCCAGGCCTGCTTTAAGCAAGACCCCTGGGCATGCACTTCAGGCTAACCTAAGTACAAGTGCTTCCTTGTGTTGTGTCTTGGAAGTGATGAATGCCAAGTTTGCCTTCATGCCCTCTTTTCAGAAATCATATTGCCTTCAAAGAATGGGAATTTTACTGCTGCTGATGGAAGGAGGTGGAACGTTAGATGGGAACCTTTGTGCCCTTTCACAACATGAAGGGAAAATACAGTTTTTCATCTAAGTAAACTACTTTGCATGTATGTTGACTGAGTGAGAAGCTGTATTGTAAGGATGTTAATTTTTCTTTGGCAATATGGAGAGCCCATCCAGCAAAGCATCTTGTGAAGTATTAACGAGGTCCTGGTTGGCATCCACGGGGATCTTTAATTCAGGCTGTAGCTGCTTTCAGCATTAGCAGCTTCGGAGATATATCTGGGGAGGAGGGAAAAACTATACCAGGCTAATTTGAGAGAGCAGCTGGCTACCTGGCAGTCTAGGAGCCATGTGTAATTAAAAGCATTCCTGTCTCCAGCACAAGGCTTATAGATCTGTCCTGGCTGCCTGTAATTAGAGACATGGAGTGAATATATTGGTTTGGGAGTGGGATTATTTGTACTTCCCTTGTTTCTGGTCCTCCTGTTTTATGGTGACTGTGTTCTCAGGGACACGCGGAGGAGTTCAACATCCAAAGTGATCCCGGAGGGAGCAGGCTGAAGATCAAAGAGGGCGCACTGCCCTGCTGCATGTGTACCCTGTAAAGAAAGCATGCTGCATTTCAGCACATGGTTAACTAAGCTGGAGGTACCCTGATCTCCTGTAACTGATACAGTGAGGAGACACAGCCTCCTTGCATGGGGATGGGAAAATAGCCATAAATTTAGCAAACACACTGTACCAGGGCAGTGGAGCTGAGCCTGTGATGTGCCTTCATTTTGCTTAACCCTGTTTCCCATCCCAAGCCTGACTCATGAGCTTTTCATCAAAAGGGATCCTTATCTTTTTTCCTGCTTTTCCAAAACTGTGTGAGTGGCCGAGACACGGACTCTTTGAAGTCAGTGGGGGCTGCAAACTGCTCTGTGCTTTGGAAACTCTTTTAAAAGATCTTTATCTATAAATTTAGCAGTGCTTCAGCTTCAGTATCCGTATGACAGGTCAAGTAATTCCTGCTTCCTCCAGGATCGGAAATGCCCTTATTTAACTTCATGTGGATGGGTACAAGATATGCCTGAGTGAGGCATTATCTTTAATAACGTATGAAATCCTCTTAATACATGTTTTAATGTACCCTCTATGAGACAATTAGTGGTTAATTTCATAGGATGGCACCAAATATGCCCAGAAAGGTTATCCTGTGTGATTCTGTTAGGTGACCTTTTCTCTAAGGATTCCCTTGTCTGCCTTTCTCCGTGTTTCTTTGTGGTTTCTCTCATTTATTCTGGCGTTTCCTTATTAATTTCATCCTACTGCTCCTTTTTCATCCCTTTCCCCCCTGGGGCAGAGGAGGAGGAGAGGGATACATGTGACACCAGCTTTTCCCCAGTCAGCCCTGCAGTATCACTCCATACTAGGAAGCACAGGACTTTCCCAGGACTGGTTCTTATTGCTGGAGGAGGAAAGGCAGTGTCTGAAGAGGCAGTGTCTGAGCCAGGAGAGATCAGGCTTGTTACCCAACCACGGTCCTGACGTAAGGGCTGGGCTGAGAGCACCCCTAGGTGTGGTTGTGAAACTTGCAATAAAATTTGTTTCTGAGCTCTGTTCACGGGTGTTGGAGATCACACAGGGGACTGATCGAAACTAGGAATGAAGGGAGAACCACTGGCATTGCCTTGGCTTCTTGTTATTATCATTTCCCAAGGAACTGTGGCTCCACTGTGACACTGGAATAGGAGCTTTTACAGTTCTAAAATCGTTTCAGGCTCTGGAAAAAAGTGTCAGATGAGGCTGGGTTAAGCCATCACTCCTTTGTGCCAGCCTTTGGGGCAGCACTGATGTGTTTGAGCTTGGACAGCTCAGGTTCACTGTAACACCGGGTCCTGCCTTAGCTTCAGAGCGATGGCAGTGCTTTTCTGAAGGGTGACAACAAGGCACCTTCTCCCTCCTGCATCCCTTCTGCTGTTCCTGCCCCGGTTTAGTCACCTGGCTCTGCTGTGCTCTTGTCTCATCAGCTCGATGCCTGCAGCGAGGGCAATTACTCCAAAGCCATGGCTGGCTGGCTGGCTGGCTGCTGGCGGGCGCAGCTCTGTCATTAATCCTGCCTGCTTATTAAAAGGGTGAGCGGGGCTGGCTGCTTCCCTTCCTGCCCCTGTCCTGGCTCCCCATGCGCTGCCTCACCTTGCCCGGCACCGGCTGCGGCGCCGCTGCTGGAGGCTGGGAGCGGGCTCCCGGCAGCGCTCCCCATGCAGCCCCACCTGCACGCCCTGAGGAAGATCCTGGCCCTCTGGAGCGGGTCCCCACGGTGCGTACCCGGCTCCGAGGGATCGGGGACGTCGGTGTGACACCGCACTCCTCGGCCTTTTGCTTCCTCACCTGTTGGTGACAGTGGAGAGCAGTTCGCTGCTGCTTGTTTTGTCCGCCTGCTCTGGTGTGGGATGGGATGCTCGGAGACTCGGTGAGCTGGGACGCTGCACTTCGCTGTCGCCTCTCATTCTCTCTGGTGTCGTTTGCTTGTTCTTTTAGACATGAACCTCTGTGGTGAGCACAGCTGGATCTGTTGTGCTGGCACATCTGGCTGGGCACAGGAGATGGCATTTAGCTGTGAGGCAGATGCTGCTGTCAGCGGGTTGCTCTGCTGGCTGCTTTGTGTTGTGCTCTGTGTGGGCTCTATATTGTGAGAATCTGTCTTTCTGATGTTTAGGTGATGACAGGCTGATCAGAACAGCATCGTGTTACCTGGGAGGTTAATCAGAAGTGGCACTGTGTCACTCTGACAAGTCCTGCCTTTGCTCGGTTTGTGTGCTTGGTCACCATCCCTATCAAGTACATGGTATTTTCTCCTTTTTCTGCTGGTGTGTTTGTCCAGGGGTGGGGGTGAGATCCAGGAGTTAGCTGAAGTACAAAAGACTGCAGAGAGATCTGTTCTCCAGAGCTAACACTGAGTTTTCAATCTTTTTGATCCAAATCTGGAAAACAACTCCTTTGCCTTTGCATGGGTGCCTAAATAACTGTGGTGGCACTGAGGATTTTCACCCAACAGGAGTTAGGGCCTAATGATACCAGGTGTGGAGCAGCCTTGTTTTATAGCAACAGAGTATCTTATAATTTAATCTTGACTTTACGAAAATTACAGGACACCTTCCTTTTCTGCCAGGGCACCGTGCCTGCCAGTGGCACCCTACTTAGTGCAAATTGCTCTGGGGTTTTGGCAGGGTGGCCTCTCTCCTTTAGAGCAGATTGAGGGCACAGGCTTGTTTTCAGCCATTAAATGATGCCTCTTTCAGAGCTCTGTTGTCACGTAGTCTTGAATTACTGTGCAATTCCTGAAAACATCACTGTTCAATTGATTACTTTCCTTGCAGACCAAATATTTAGGAATTAAGATATACCTGGCTTGGCTTTTCAAAAGTACTTAATCATCCATGACAATCCCAAGGAAATTATCGTGAGGTGCAGTTTAGACATACTTATATCGAGGCATTTTTATTTATATGTCTAAGATTTTAGTTTTTACCTGTTTTACCCAACTCTAGGTTATGTCATTCTCTACCACTTGGAGAGTCAAGTGTTTCTCTTTTGCTATTTACTCGGTAAGTGTTAAGTGCAAATTCCTCAACTTGGCCTCTTCCAGTGTAAATAAACCAGAATTTGTTTTAGTGATGGAAGCTAACAAGGGTTTAATTGACGTCAGCACAGGGTGAGCAACATCATGGTATCAGAGTTATGATGTGGAGTGGCTCCCTGGGCTTTTCCCTCTGCCACAGCTGCCAGACCACGAGGCTGGATACCAGGTGGTAAATGGCCAGTTCCAAAAATGCCATTGCAAAACTTCTGGAAAAAAAGGATGGAACTGCTACCTGTGAGCAGGCAGAAAGGTTTTTGAGACCAGTTGACTTGCAGATAGTGACTTTATTCCTACAGAGGAAGCAAAACTTTATCCAACTGTAAAAGGGCATTCAGGCACCTAAACATTTAGTCCGCAGGTTTTGAAAGCTAAAAAAATAAAGGTTAGTTTAAGTGTGCCTTTGCACATCTGATGGGTGCAGCTCTCATTGCAGGAAGGCGTTGGTGAGGTGTCTCTGAGGACTAATGACAGGGCAGAGCAGACAGAGTCGTGGCTGTGTGGAACAGCCCCACATCCTCGGTGCAGGTACAAACAGTAACTACAGCTGTGCCTGACACAGGCTTCACCACAGGCTCCTTCCTGGGTGGCACAATTAGGCAACTCACAGGCTTCTGGGACTTGGGTGAGACTTCAGTGAGCTCAGCCTGTTTTGAGACAGGGCTTGGAGATCTTCCTAAGGGATCTCATAGGATAACAAATTAATTTCTTTCATCAGCATCTTGACTCAGCTGTCTCAGATAGAGTTCCTCAGTTGGCAGGAGTGGTGTGGTACAGTGGTTCTCTGCAGCTCCCAGTGTTAAATGGTTGGCATTTGAGGTTCCTTTTTTGCCTTTATTGGTTTGCATAGTTCCTACTTGTTAAACAGCATGTGCAAGAAATGGAATTTTTCTTCTTACCAACACTTTGGAATAACTACACTTATCCCAAGTGTATTTTAGATCCATATATATTAAATTTGGACCAACCTCGGGCATTTTCTTTCCCAACTGATCAAACAATATTCTTCCTTTCAGGAAACAAATTCCGGTTGCCTCGAGCTCTTGTCACAAAGGCAGAGTCTGTGTACATGAGGGAATTCTGACTGAGGGCAGTTTGACAGTACTAGACCAGGATCAGAAACTTCCTCATACTTTTGAAGTCTTTTTCTTCATTTTCCCTCACAGCATTCAAAACTTTTATCTCTACTTTTGGGCCGTATTTTCTGCGCTCTGGTGACCCTGCTTTTCTCTCCTGGTTTCCCTGAACTCTGTCAGTAATTCAGTGTAAACCACCCCTCATTGCAACAGCGGTTCTCAAGTGGCAGCAGCTCTCATGAAACGTTGAGCTGCTGCCTGGCACACAGGAATGCAACCAAAACCTCCACTTGTTTCTTAAACCTTTATCAACCCATTAAAGCAGGAGTGAGCACTGACCTAGAAATGCAGCAGCTGCAGCTGAAGAGTCTCTTGGTGACCTACTTTGTCCCAGCCCAGAGCATCCTGCTGCACAAGGGTGGGTCCTTGCCAGGAAACCCATCAACAAATGCCTCCTGCTGCTGAGGTTTCAGGGGAGGCTGTAGCTGAAGGGGTTAAACAGCAGGAACTGTGAGGTTCCTTTTTAGGAACCTTCCTGAAGTCCTCCTTTTTTACACCCAGCTGTTAGCCTGACCTTATCTCTGTAGTTACAGTGAGATACCTTGGCCATGCACTTAGGAAGCCCCTGAAAGAATTGCCCAATGTAACCAGCACAAAGCAGGGTCAGAGAACTCTCTCCTGTAACTTTATTTTGGCTTGATTATCTTTCTTTGCGTTCCCATTTTGGTTTGTGTAGAGCAACAGTGACATCCATTGGCTTATTATGTGAATCCAAAGTCCTTTACACACACCATGTATTTACTCAAGGTGGAGGGCTGGACCAGAGTGTGTCTGAGAGATTATAAAGGCTGAATTCTCTGTATAGTTATTAGCACTGCAAAACCAACCCAGGTAGGGAAAAGTTAGTGCAAATTTGCTTCAGCTTATTCACTCATCATAATGTCTAAAAGGTAAATTGCTACAATAAAAGTCTGTTCTATTTTAAAACTGCATCCTTTCTGGAAGACAAGAGGGCTTAGAAAAAGAAGAAAATTAGTAGAGGTTGTGGGGGAGGAACTGACAGCCAGAGGGATGTAAAAAAACCCAGTGAATGAAAGACCAAAAGTCTTTTGGAAAAATAAAGAGAAAGAAACAAAACAAAACAAATCATTCATGTGAAAGGCTGATCCGGAGGATTCTCATTGCATTCCAAAAAAACACAAAAACAGTTCAATTTATTTTTAACCCCGTGAGTGAATCAGTAGATGTTTCCTGCAGGTATTTCATTGAACAGAACCAGTGTCTGCAGTAAATTTTTGACCAGCTGCAGTTACAATCCCATTCCAAGGTCCAACGCCTTGACCTGGCAGGGAGTCCCTCTGAGAAGGAGGATTGAACTCGGAGCCCAATGGCACAATTTTGTCACTCCACAGCCCAGCACAGCTCTTGGGGGTTGTGTCTGCAGCCAGGTGCACCTCGTCCTTGTGACTGGGACACCTGGGACTTGTGCAGGCAGCACAGGGATTTTCTCTTCCAGCACCACCAGAGAGAGGAAAAAAAGGAGTTATGGTGATTGACACTGTCTGGTTCGGAGTCCAGCTCATGGCTCTCAATTAGAAATGAAATGGTGAGTGCTGTGCAGGGCAGTCATAACTGAGGGGAGCTACAGGTGCTCAGCAGAAGGTTTTCTATTCCATTCAGCAGCTTTGGAGAAGGCATCATGTCCACAGCACCTAAGAGGGATTTTACCTTTATTTAGATTTTCATTTCCAATGGGAGACCCCATGAAACATTCCCAGCAGGGGAATTTCAGACTGCCCTTTGTGGATATGTGCACAACAGAGCAGAGGGGAAGTTCATGAAGAAGCTTTGCCTCCTGTCCCTCCAGACTCCAACTTGCTGGAAATAATGTCATCCAGTTTATGTGATTTTAGCCCTTAGAGTCTCTCTGCTTTATCTTCATATCCCATTGCTTGCCTTTGGCTGCCTCACAGCTTGAAAATGTTTCTTTTTGATATTTCAGACACTGACACCTCAGTCCAGCCACTAGTCTCCCTTTGGAGACCCTCTCTTCTCCCTGCCTGCCTTTGGGGACTCCTCTGTGGAGATTTGTTGATGCATTCCTTGTTTTCCCTCCTCCCTGTGAAGTGCTTCCAAGCCTCTCCATGGCTGCATGTCTGCCACGGCATTGTTGCTGTGCTTTCATGGGCTGAGAGAAGAACACATAATTATTATTTTTTTTTTTTAATCTCTTTTACTCATTCTCTGGCTGATCTCTCTCTCACAGCTGCTTTGCAGGTTAGCTCCACACAGTGTTTGGGTTTGCAGGGCCCGATCTTCCCAAGCCAATACCAAACGCTGGAATTCCTCTGGGTGTTGACTTTTTGGTGCCTGTTGAGCTCCTTTTCTCATTCCTGCAGTATGTGGTTTCACGGGGAGTGGCTGGCTGTCGGCTCAAGTTCCTTTGACTATCCTGTGTATACATTTTCCATGATCAGAGAGGGAGGCCGGCGGATAAAATCCCGCTGTTTGCGGATAACAACGGATAACATGGCTGTGCTAACAGACATTTGCATGGGAGATATGAAAACAGCTCCATTCATACCCTCCTGTGGTGGTGCTGAGTCTTACAACTGCTTTGAAATTTGAGGTGAGCTGTTGCTCGATTGCATAAGGCACCAGCTTTGCCACAGCTTCCCATAGGTGCACTGGACTTACCTACCCCTAGTCAGCCTGTCAGCAGCAGGAGGGTAAGCACAGCATTCCTGCAAAGCTCCCAGCGTCCTGGGGGAAGTTACAGACTGCTCATGGCTGCCTTGTCTGAAGATTTCCAAAGATGGAAGGAAAAATGCTGGATTTGCGCTCCAGAGCAGGCTTAGCCCTGTTCTTACCCGTACAGTAGGGATAGTTCTGCAAAACATCACAAACATCCAAATTCCTTTTGGTAAGGAATAAGCCAAAAAGGTGGGCTTCTTTCCAGAGAAAATACTGACATTTCACTGAAAACCCAGAATCCCCCCCAAAGTGCAGTTGCATGTCCAGAGACTGCACCAACCAGTTTGTCCCTGCAAGGCTGGCGTTCAGTCAGCCTTTCTGGCAAAGACAAACAGGGTTATCTCCTCAAGTGTGCTTGGAGCTGCCATGAAAGGGAGGCTTTCTTGCCCATTTCCGAGAGGAGCCAGGGTTGATGCTGTCCTATGACATCTGGACCTTGTTGTGCTTGTTTGTCCCCAGATAATGACATCCGGTGCTGATCACTGGTGTCACAGTAGCTTCCAGCACTGCCCACTCTGGTACTTGATTTTCCTTGTGCTGCTACACCAGATTGCCAAAATGCAGTAGATTTGAGGCAAGCTTTAATTTGCAAAATTCAGCCTGACGTGGGATCTTGCTGGAAGCTACTCTAAGACTTGCCCAGATGTCTGAGGTGGCACCATGTGGCCCATTTCTCTGCCCTGACAGGGTTATGGTGGGGCCAAGTCCCTGCCTTGGGCTTTTGTGGCTCTGCTGTGGTAAAGGAGAACGGCTCTCAGTGTTTCCTTGCTCTCACACACTGGAACTGTTTGCACATTTAGAGCAAGTAATGCTTTATTACTGTTTACATGAAAGGAGGAAGGCAAAATAAATTTAACAAAAGGAGAGTGAGAACATCTTGTGAACCTGCTGTTCTCAGATCTCTCCGATAAGGACCGTTCCAAGTGCGTGAGAAGTTTCCTACTCCAAGATTTATTTACTTCTGAAAGAAAAACCACCTTCATCTCATTATTTTATTTTCAATACAGGTTTTAATTTGGTGAGAAAATATCTTCCCCTTAAAGAACCTATTCTGCCTCATTAACTCCTATAAAAAGCACCCCCCCCCAAGCTTGAAATGTTTAAAGAAGCATAAATTAAGGCTAAGTTTGTTGTTTGCCGCTTTAATCAACAAACAACCTTAAAAAGGACTCACAAAAGGTTCTGTAAACTAAATTTATTAGTGAGCAGGAAAACAGGCCCTCAGCTGCAGCCTCCTCCTCTTCCCAACCCCCTGGATTTGGAGAGGGGTGGGTTTTTGGAGTCAGTGGTTTTGTTTACAGTGTCTTATTCTCTTGGGCAGGTTGTTGTGGTCCCATGGATCTCTGTCAGACTTTTGTGATGCAGCTGAACTGAAGTGACTTGGGACAGTCTGTTAATTAGGTCTTCAAATCCTTCTCCCTTTTCTTTGCTGTACAAATGTCCTTTTTTCCTCTTTTTTTCCCTGAATCGTTTTGTCAGTAGCTCAGAAGGAAAGAGGGTTTTTTCACTGCCAGAGAAAACTGCCGTTCTCTCTGTCTTCCTTTCACCTCTCTGGGATGTTGGAGGAAAATTGGATGCACAGCTATTTTCTGCACTTTTCCTCTGCTTGAAATGTTTAAGAAGCCTTCTACTATTTCCTCTTTATACTGTCATCATGATGTATTTCTCTCTTAGGGATATTTCCACACACAGAGGGGTGCTCGCAGTGACTGTGGTACCAAGAACCAAGGGAAAACTTAGGGGCATAGTCTAGAAAGTTTCAGTGCAGAGGACAGGATAGTTGGATAAAAACATTAGGAATTAACCTCCCTGAGTCGGCACATGTGAATACGTGATTTCTTTCCAAATTCCCCTTAGAATTTCCTCATAACAGTGAACTTCCGTAGAAACCTCTTGGATCCAGACTTAGTTCAATCTTAAACAGATTTTTCATTGGGTTTATTTGGGTGAAGTCTTCATGAAGAAATTTAATAATGGGTTTTATTCCTTGCTGCAGGATTTGGCCTTCCTCACGTCTTAATTTTTCTCACAGCTATCTTAAGTTCCGTCTGAGATATGCAGTGTAAGAGGGATCCAATAAAAATCCTTTTTGTTCACTGGAAAAAATGGCCTTGACCCATTAGAGAGCGATTTGATATTTATCTGAACACCTCCTCACCTTCCAGGAGTTAATTTGACTTGGAGATGAGCCAAGACAGGGAGTTTCTCTGAACTTCTCCCAGCTTTACAGGCTTGGATTCAAAGAGTCCTGGCTCTAAACAACTCATGGTTCAAGTTTTCCAAACCGAAAGGCGACTGGGCACGTTTTGGAAAACCGAGCCTCCCTGGGAGTTCTGTTCCCCCCATGATTGATGGCCCTGGCTCCAGCCCCTCTGTGCTCTCACTCTTCATGGTCTGTGGCTAGGTCAGCACTGCAAACACTCCTCAAAGGAAATCATCCTTCTTCAATGCAGCTCAGGGTTTATCTCAAAACCCAGCTTCCTCTGTCCAGCCCACGCCTTCCCTTCCTCCCCCAGCAGACTTGACAAGGGTCTCACATTTCACAGCAGCTGCCTGAGCAAATGCAGGATGGGCCCTACTGTGCTGCAGCCTGGCATCTGCAGTGCCCAGCAAGCCAGGGGCACGAGGAACAGCCACAGGACAGAGTTCCTTTGGGGCTGTTTCACACTGCCTTTCACGTTGCTCTCAAAAAAGAGCTTTTCTCCATCTCTGTGAACCAGCCATATCCCAGCCCTGTGTCCAGCAGCTCATGTTGCCAGAAACAAGAGGCTGGGAAAACGGGAAAGTGTGGGATGAGGGAGGGCACAAGAATCCAGGACCACTCTTCCAGAGCCATCACTGTGGGCATGCAGTGCTCCTCCCCCTCATAGCTTTATTTAAACAGGAAAAGAGAAGCTTCCTTGGTTATCCCATGCCCCAGGAGCATGCTGTTCATTGGGCATGGCAGTACTGGGCATCCAGCTGCCAGGGAGCCAGGCAGGTGCAGAGCAAGAACACTGGAGGGGGTTTTGTGATGACTAGGAAAAAACAAAAGAGAAAGGACTCCTGGATGAATGCCTGAGTCCCTTGTCTTCCCTACAGCAGAGATACTCCTGTTATCTCTGGGAAGGGATGGGATGTGGATGTGCATAGTTCTAGGGCGTCTTCATCTACTCCCAAAAGCAAACAAAGACAGTGCCTATCACAGTGGTGTGTACACAGAGTTTTTAGGCTCTCTGTCCCTGTTCCAGCCCAGCTGGCAGGCTCTGGAGCTGACAGCAGCAGTGTGTACACTGCCTGTTCACTGTGACGTGGGAGCTGAAGTGAAACTACCTGCACGCTTTTGATCCAGGTGGGAAAGGGCAAGGAGATGGGCAAGGGCTTCACTGGACCTTCCAGACACCAACTCATATCTGTCTCTGCCATGAATCACTCTGCTTCCAATGCAACTTGCTGCAACTGGGAGACACAGTTCGGGAATCCACCTGGGCACTGACGGGTCCAGCTCTGATTTCTTCAGGTTTTCTGTAAGTCCAAGGACAGCCATTTTCAAAGTAGTGAGAATACTGGCAGGACAGAGGAAAACTTAAACAAAGACCCATGATTTTTGAGGGAGATTATATGACCTCTGCTCTTGTGCTTAGATAGGATTAAACTGTCATCGGAAGCAAACACCAAGTAAGAAACCAAAGGCCTGCAAAAAAAAAAAATAAAAACAGCCCTCTGAGTCCTCCCCCTGGTTCTTAACCCCTTGCAGGATATGATATTTGATACTGGTGTCACAAGAGTCACCCGATGGAGAAATCCTGCTTAGTTACAGTCATTCTTTCATTTTTTTTTGTATGGAAGGGCTTTTCTTTACAGAATAAGCACTGAAGGGCACATAGGCTGATCCTGCTGGAAAAAGTTCTGGAGGTAGCTCAGTGGGAGCTGAGCTGTGCTGTCCCATACAGGATATGCCATCTGGGCTGCTCCACCTGAACAGGGAACAAACACTTTTCCGTTGAAGCAGGATCAGGAGGGAATTGCACAAAGGCCAAGGTGTGGCTAGGATGGGTTTAGCTGTGTAGGGCCTGTGAGGCATTCCAGCCAGGACACTGGCACCAGGTGAGCTGTGGACACTGAGCACCTCCAGGATGTGACTGCCATCAGCCAGAGCTCCCTGCAGCACCTCAGCTCCATGGTGTGGGTGTTTGGACCCACGCCCCATCAGTCTGGAAAGAGAGGCTGTGCTCACTGCTCCAGGGCAGCACGGATGGAAGTTGTGCTTGTGTGGAAGGTTTCGTTTTGTCAGCGGTATGTGCTTGTTGTGATCCCTCCCAGTGAATTCCCACTTGGATTAGCTGCCTGTCATCTGCCTCAGGGCGAGTCCCTGTGCTGTGGTAAGTGCTGTCTTGCTTCAGTAAATAGTCCAAGGTTATGGGGAGCCTCAGGTTTATGCTACAAGTGGTAATGTTTTTGTTGCTGTTATTACCACAGAAGGACAAGCGTTCATGGGTTTTTATGATCACATAAACCCGGACTTTGTTTCATTCCCTGGTAACGTCTGTTACCGTTTGCCACTCAGTATCTTGCCAAATGGCTGGCCAAGATGCAAAGTACACTTAAAGTGTTTAAAATACCAATAAAACCATCTGGAGTAATTTCATGGAGCAAATTTTCGTGGGTTCTTCTGGGTCCTAATGGAATGATCCTGAGCAGGTGACATACACTGCACGTGCTGGTGTGGGAATATACAGTGTTCCATGTAGCTTTGCAGTCAGAGAGGGGAGAAATGATGCCTTTGGGAGAGGTGATAGCAAAAGCCATGCCTCCAGTGGGTGACATCTGCACAGAGGAGCTCTGCTGGCAGCAGAGTGGCCCTGGCTTGTGGCTGCAGACATCGGCTCTTGAGGTGGCTGATGGGTGTGCTCAGCTTGGATCAGAAAGGGCCTCTTGCCATGAAAGAGAAGGCAGGCACCACCTGAGTCATCCTTATTACCAGGCTGTTTAATCCTGCTTCCCAAACCTGCCCTTTAGTGTCACAAGACAGTGATCTAGAGCTGTTGAAATTATTAACCCGTGGTGATGACGGCATCCCCTTAGGCACGTGCACGGGAGGGGTCTGTTGTTGTCCCCGGTGGAAATCTGGCTGTGAGGGCTCAAAGCCATGGCAAGACAGGTGTGTGACAGAACCCCAGGTTTTATACAGACAAAATATTCTCCCTAGGAAGCACAAGTGAAAAAAGTACGGAAAATGGCCCTTAATCTGCTGAGAGAGGTGCCATTTCATGATGGGTTTCATCATTAGGGCTCAGAAGTAACACTCACTGCCTTTGTAACCTCCCCTCTGTTATTTTTTCTGCATCTCCTATGCTGGTCTATCACTATGATTTCTGCAGCTGATGAAGTATTAAACATTTCGGGCTTTTGATTAAGGGTGTGCAGGTAGGGAGAGAGACATCAACATGAAAACTAGCACTGGCTGACCATAATTTCACCTGATACAGACACACCCATTCAATATTTTAGTTCAAATGAGACCAACAGGAACCATTTTAAGCTAAGTCAGAATTAAGTTACATACAAACAGAAGTAAAATTGTTTATGTAACATGATAGCTTAACAGTGGGTGAACAAATGGTTTCAGGGAGGCCAGTGCCTCTTGTGAAGAGCATGTTGAGAGTAGGATTCTTTCCTGCTCAGAGTAAGATCCCATCCCTTTCCCTCACTCTATAAAATAGCAGTCTCTTTCTGTATAAAATAGGGGTATTTTTGGGTGATGTTTGGATATTCCTGGATAAAAGATCCATTATGGGCCAGATACTCACATTGTGAAGAGCAACTTTTCCAGCATCTCCTTCAGTCACCTCTTTGGGTTCAAAAGGTATTTTCTTTCCTTCACATTCCCACACTTGCCATTTTCATTCTGCACGGCTCTCTGGTGCTGCCAGCTTGCAGAGGAGTTTGAGTTCAGGGGTTGTTAAAGGAGCAGGTGCTGTATTCACATCCACGTGCAAATCCAAAAAACAGGGTGAACATGGAGCCACCCTTTGAGAGGAAACAGCTACCAGATAAAAAAACGGGAGTCTTAAAGGAGGGTACAGAGCAGAAGGGGAGAGGCAGGTGTTTGGCATCAAAAGGGCAGGAAGGAGAATGGCAAGTGGCAGGGTGGGAAAGCAAAAATAATCATTTCACCTGCAAAATCTGTCACCACTGGAAATGGGAAAATGAAATCCTGCAGTCTTTAGCCAGAAACACTTCCACACCACCAGGTCTGGCCACTTTAATTCCTCGGCACAAACCAGCTTGGCTCTGTCATAGCACCCTGCTTGTTTCATGCCAGCCAAAAGCAGGGCATTAGAAGTACAAATTCTTACTTGAAACTTGAACTCCTTCCCTTGTGTAACACAAATCGTTGTGTGGCGCGAAGGGTTTTCTTTAGTTTTTCACAACACTATGAGAAGTGGAAAGGGTTTATTTATCTTGTCTCTGCCTGTCATCTTCCTTTGTGAGACACAACAGCTCAGCTTCAAGTTTTAAAATTAATTTAATATAGCTCATTTGCTGGTTAAATGTCCTGTCTGCAACTAACCTAGCAGGTGACAGCAGACGCTGTTAAAGCCACCACAGCAGTAACGTGGCTTTGCTGTGGCCCGTGACACTCGGTCCCGAGACAGGACCTCAGCGGGCAGTCGGAAGCACCCGCAACTGCCTGATTTATGGGAAGGTGCGACTGGACTTTTACAGGGTCAGGGGAAGAACGGCAGGGCTTTGGAGGGAGCCCGGTTCTCTGAGGTCTGCGCCCGGCCGGGAGCTCAGGCGGATTTCGCGCCGGTGGTGCGGGGATGGAGGTGCGGCGGGATGCTGTGGCGGGATGCGGG
>JANPWX010000600.1:357100-421680 GCA_024734555.1 Trochalopteron elliotii | reverse complement strand
TGTGGGGAATGCGCGGGCAACGAGGAGAGATGCGCGGGAAGCGGGAATGCGTGGAGAACGGGGATGCGCGGCAGCGAGGGATGCGCGGGGAGCAGGGATGCGCGGGGGGCGCGGTGCTGAAGGCGGCGGGGTGGACGAGACCCGGCGTGAGGTGCTGCTTGGGGTGCAGGGCAGGCGCGCTCCTTCTCCACAGGCCGGGCAAGACGGGCTAACAAAAGGCGGCGGCCCCGCAAGCCCGGCCGGCACCGGCGGTGTCTCCCGGAGAAGCGCGCCCGCCCCCTCCCCTTCCAACTGCTGTTTTCTTGTTCGGTGTTTTCGGCACTTCTGGATGCTGGGAAGAAGCAGTCGGGGAGGGAAGTGATGTAGGATGAGACCCCGCCGTGCCGCGCTTCCCCCTGTCCATATATAAAACTCATTACTGGGAGAGGTTCTCCAGGTGGGAGTTAAACGCCGGCGTGGTGCTGTGATTGCACGGACCCGTCCGGGACCGCATCATCCGCTGTCCGGCTGCAGCTGGGAAAGAGCTGCGGGGCTTGAGGGTCCCTTTACTGCTCTTTCTCTGGAGGCAATTGCCGAGCATCAGAGCGGAGGGCGGTTTCACTGTGTGCGCTCTCACTGTGTTACATGTTTTAGTAAGCAGTGTAGTGTTCTCGCAGGGAGTTCTGCTGGCAGGCACCTTGCAACGAGATACTGGGACAGAAGCTGAGAAGTTTTGTCACCTGGTTGGAATGACCCACAGACTCCTTAAAATGGCTAAGAAGAGAATTATAGTTAAATGTAACACTATTAGCCTGCATTTTTCTTTGTAAATTTGGGATTAATGTGCTCCACAGGCCTCATTTGCCTTCACTCCAACTTTCTCCCCTACTACTTCTGCCCACGAGGTCCAAAGATCTGCTTTTCTCATTCCCTGCTACGATGCCTTTTAAACCCTGATCTCTTTGTGTTCTGCCTAAAAACCCCAGCCTTAAACTTAGTTGGCATTAGGTGCCACCAGCAGCACCCATTGAAACACGTTCATTTCTCATCCCAGCCTGAGCCCTCTTTAGCCCAGTCAGCAGAGGGGTGAAGCTCAGCAGCTCACTCTGTTTGCTCAGCCATGAAGGCCTGACGCTGGTCCTGCAAGGTGCTTGTCCAGATTTTCCTTGATACCAGCAGAAACAACAGCAGGGAAAAATCAGTGCCCTAAAACTCCTTTGACTAAGAGAGGTGAAGTCCAGGCCAGCCTACAACTGAGAGAGGGAGGGGTGCTCTGCACGTCCATAATATGGGGATTTAGAGGATTGAGAGCTTGTTGGCCCACATTAAATGGTGCTTGGCACCTTCTTTAATCAAAGAGGGAAGTTCAGTTCAACTGAAATCAGGATTACTGTAAATTTTAAGGGAAAGTTCATGTAATAATCACAGAGGCTTATCTTCCAGAGGTCAGCAGGCCAGAAGTTTAACCGTAAAACATTGCTCAAAAGGCAATAAGGACACACAAGGCCAGCTGCAGCCTACTTGGCAGTGCTCTGCAGAGAGAGCTGCTGCCATGGCACGTGGGAGCCCTGCCTCTGGGAGATGGGCAAGCTGTGGTCCTGCAGCAGCCAGGGGCCTCCACAAATCCCCCTGTGTTCAGTAGGCCTGAACAGATTTTTTATGAGAATAAAAGCAGGGTGATGTAGAGCCTTTCTCCCTCTATACAGTATCCTAGCTCTTGGCAGCAGTGGGAGAAAAGCTGGGCTCTAGCAGGAGGATGCAGCTGGCATCAGTGAGCAGATGGACTGAGGGAAGAGCAGTGATGGGGAAAACATCCTTCCTGCATTTGTTTAGTTAGGGTGGACTCTGCTTTAATGGTCAGCTCTCTGGGTGAGCAGCCATCCTTTACTTGGTGTTTGCAGAGCAGCTGGCACCGTGGGGGCTGGTCCATCCCATCCCTGGGCTTCTGCACCCCAGCAGCAGTGTAAGTAAATAAAATAGGAGGATATGACATCAAACAGGGTGTTTTATAATGCCCTGTGTGGTTCCCACTTGGCTAACATTTGTTCAGGCCCAGAGTGACTGTGGCTGGTGCTGGCAAGCTGCTGGACTTTAATGGCTGTGGAGTAGAGAATGGCTCATGCTCAGCAGGATCAGGCTGTAGCCACACTACTCAGTATCTCAAGGTGCACACTACTCAGGTGTTCAAGTCAGTGGAAAAGAAAACCTGTGTGTTTGAAACCATGTTTTAGGAGGTTGTTCCCAGGTTTAACTGGAATGAAAAGCTTGGCTACCCTTGATATGCTGCATTGCTGCATGCTTGCCTCTGTTCAGATGAGAGCCACTTCCCTAATCCTTTACATTCAAGTTGCACCAGGGCTTAAATTAGTGGCAATGTCCTTGGTTTTAAAGAAGCATGAGGAATTTCAGTCATCAGTTGTTCGCCAGGGAAGGGGATTGGGTGGGTTTTTGATGTAGCAGTAACTGCTGTATTGGCTCAGTTCTAGAGGTTGGGATCAGAAGGGTAAATTTATGCCTTTGAAAGAGGAATTTGATCGAAATGAAACCAGCCCACTTCACCCTGATTAGATTTCATCATGTTGTGCCTTCAAAATGCCTTCAGCAGCCTGGCAACGAGGGCAGAGATTTGAGAAACATCCAAAAGTTAAAAGGACACAGTTCCTATGGATTATCAGCATGTCTGTTATTTAAAAAAAAAAAAAATCTCATCTTTACTATTCTTTCAGCAACTCAAAACGGTGTTGAAGAAAAGTATTCAGGGAGACAATAAAAATAGCCAGGCCAAGTGCTCTCCAGCAGTGACCTGATCCTGTCTCATGTGCTGCAGAGGGCACAGATTCCTTTGCAGTTACAAACGGGCTCCAGGCTGGAGACAGACTCCATTTCAGCCTAATTTAAGTCAAGTACGTGATGATTACTGGTGGCCAGTACAGTTATGGTGGGGACAGGGCCCCCATGCACGATGGCTGCATCCTCGTCATGCTATGGCAGCTTAAATTTCCCAGGGTAGATGGGAGCAAATATGTGCTATAGTGAGGCATAGCTGGAAAAACTCAGCTACAGCCCTGATGGAAATACCAAGCCCAGAGTGTGTTTGTCCAATACTGTGTTTTCCCATCCAGGCTAGGGAGAAGTAAATGGCAAAGACCACCCCCCAGGGGCAGGAATGATCCGCAGGGAGGAGAAGCTGGGATATTTGAAGTGACTCTTGCAGCCAAGGAGTTTGCCTTGTGAAATCATGGTTTGATTTGTTTGTCTTCCTGTGCAGACATTGTTTGCCTGGCAGCACAGTCACTCTGTGCTGGCTAGAGTGCTTAATATCCTGCCGGCCAGACCTTGGGATGGATCTGGGGGTGGTTAAGCCAGGCCAGAGAGAGGTGTGTGTTGAGAGGTGGATTGAAAGGGAAAGGTTTTATGGGGCCCAGTGGCTCTGTTGTGAAGGATGCCAAACCTCCAGGCTAGAATCTGTGGGCTGTCACTGTTGAAGCAAAAAGGGAGCTTAATTTCTAAGTGGCCACTGAGTTTAGTACCTTGTTTCTGTCAAACGTTTGTTGGGGTGATACTGAGTAATGTCATGTCCTTTCCCCAAGTCTGTCTATCCCCTTCCTCTTCCATCCCACTAGGCTCAGCCTGACACTGTTTATTAAGCCACTTGTCCCTGATTTGCGAGGAATAAATATTGACACTGATGGCTGCTTAATAGGATATGGGTTTACAGCTTCCTCTCCAAACGAGTTTGGCACTTGTGACTCAATTTGTGTTTGGGACTGGCTCCACCAAGGTTCCATTTTGGGAGGGGTGTTGGTAATGACAATGGTCACAGCATGTGCTTCATAGGAGGAGAGGCTGGGAGTGGGGATGATATGTATTGCTGCCCTTTCTCCTGTTGAGATGCAGAGATTTCCAGGCTGTGACTCCAAATCACTGCACGTCCCTAGCAAAGGTGTGGCTTCCTTTGAGAGGGTGCTGCTGTTCCCAGTGGGGAAGAAGAGTTTTTGATGTCTTGTTAACCTATAACTGCTGTGCATGCCTCAGGTCTTAATGTGCTTGGGGCCAGCTGCTCCAAGGAAATGCAGCTCAAACTGTGTCGTAGTGTTTTGGGTGGATTTTTAAGATGTGTCTGAAGTGAGGAAAGTCCCATTAAAAGCTGATAGGCATTTAGACTAAGTGGGGTTTTCTGGGTTTCCCAAGAGCTGTGAGAGGTTTTGCATCTACAGAGCAGCACCTTCATGTTCCTGGAAACCCAGGAGGATCACTAGGCTCTAGTGGAATTTCTCTTGACTCTTCCTGGGAGTGCTTCACCTCAGTGGTACTGGAGGGCAGCACCACTGGCGAAGCCCCAGCCTCATCCAGGTGAGATTCCCACAGCCTCTGCAGGTGCTAATCCAACCCTTGCAGAGAACATCCCAAGACCCAGCCTCAGATCTTGTTTCGAGCCCAAGGAATGATTTGGGTCTAGACTCAGGATCATCAGACCAAAACGCAGTAGACAGGGTGATGGGGAAGAGTTTTCCTGCTGGCAGGGCACATGGAAGAGGTCCCACACTCAGGGCTGTGTACAGGAAAGATGCTCGTGGTATCTCCTCAGCAGAAGGGTGGCAGATGACTCCTAATGCTGCTAAAATGGCTCCCTGCTGGGGGGTGTGGAGTCAGGAAGGCCAAGTTGCCCCGTTGTGGGGGGCTTGTGTGACAACAATGGGAATGTTCTCATTCCCAGGTGAGAGAGGCCAAGGATTCCTCTCTCATCTCATGTTCCTTGTCATGGTTGCAACCCTCATTCTTTTCCAAGCTCGTCTTTGCCGGGCTGCCAGATGCTATAAGTATTTTGAGTGATAAACAGATATTTAGCAGCCAGCATTTCTGTAACTTGCCTTGGGCTCTCTCACTGAGCTGGCCAAATCCTCATCTCCTCACTCGGTCTATCATCACTTTAAACTTGGGCAAATCTCCTGCTGAAATTCCCAGGAAGTAAATGGAATTCTGTGTTGAGTAAGGTGTTCAGGAATTTGTCCAGGAAGAGGTTGGCGTGTGGGATGGAGAAGGAGCTCATAAAAGAGTAGGTCATATTCTGGGGATTAGGCATTGCTACACTTTTGAAGGTGATTTAGACCTGTACGCTCCACCCATCAAGTAACTGCAATTAAAATCTGGAATACCAGGAAGCACTGCAAATAATCAGGTTAGAGAGGGCTGAGAAACAGCTCAGCTGCTGCAGACCTGAGTTCTTGGTGCTGAGTGTCCACTGTGCCACTGACAAATGTGAGTATGAGGCATTCTTCTGCCTCCTCTGAAAAGATGCTCAGATTGTCACTCCATTAGCACAAATCACTGAGACCAGTTTTCAAAAAGCAGCTGAGCCACTGTTGCAGCACTTGGGTAACATCCATATTTCCAGTGGAGAGCTGCTGGGCTAAAATTTCAGGGTGTGTTCCTTGAAGTGCAAGGTGTTGCCAGTGCAGGCAAGGAAGAGAGATCCAGCTGTGCTGGCGGAAGAGATTAACACCCCACTTGCTCACAGTGCCAGAGACCTCATCCATCTGCCATTGGAACAGTTCCTGTAAGCACTCCCTTAATCTTTAACTTTAAACCATTTAAATTGTTGGTCTGAACTGACCTAGTTTGATTTGTAAAGAACATATTATGAGCTCTAAGCTGCTGGCAGAAAAGTTTCCCAGTGAAGGCTGGGCTTGCCTTTCAGGTCTCAGGTCTGCACCCTGTGGCCAGATCCCAGGTGGGACACGTCTTACCTGACATTCAGACCCCCATATGATGGCCCTTTTGTAGCTGGAAAACATCTGGAGGGTGAGTGTAAAGAGTAATTGTGAGGAAATACCTTCTGCTGATTGCATCTCTTGCTGTGAACATAACTATTCTTTCAGCATGGAGGGCTGGTGGGATTTTCCTATGGCATCATTTTAATTCCCAAATCCTAAAATGGAAACTAATCCTTATATTATATGAGTATGACTTCTCCTTCCTCCTTGCAGCTGCTTTTCTTTGTAGTAGCTGCAGTTACATTTTTTGTTTCACTTACACTTGTCCTTTAGGAGCCAGCCTGTGCTTTGGTGTGTGTAAAGTAAGAGAAGTTAAACGTTACCATTTATCAGAAGGATTTAGATCCACACGATTCAGTGTGGGGATACCCCAGAAGCTGTCAGGATGCTGATTTACCTGTGTGGTGGCCATGGCCCTTACAGGGACCAGGTTAAAGACCCTCCTGCTTGCCTAAGTGTTGCTGTGCATCATTTTCATCTCAGGCACCTCTGCCTGACAGATCCGATGCACAGCAGAGAGAGCTGATCCCAGTGTTTTATGGCCAGCTCTGAAGGACTGTTCCTCACAGCCCCCTGGTCCTGAACAGCCCATGAGGAGAGGGGATGCTCTGATTCCCCAGGCTGATCCCGTAGTGTCCCCAAAGGCATCTCTGAAAAACCTCAAGAGATGCTCAGCAATAGTCAGGAGCAAGTCTATAAGATAGTCCTGTTAATTGTGGGGTAGAAAAGAATGAAACTGTCGTGTCTCAGTGGTTTTACTCCTGTCCTGACACAATAAGTAGGTAGATCTGTTTTTGAGAGGGTTAAATCTCTCTGAGCACAAGGTGCAGGAAAGCATTTTGCATGCAGGTAGAGGTGGGGTGCAGGGTGGATTGCACACCACTTTTTTGACAGACCAGGAGAGTTGTCACCTCTCAATTGTCTCCTCCTGAGAAGGCAAGATCTCCCCTGAGCCAGCAAAGTGCTGCTCAAGCAAGTACTGCTTCAGACTCCTTTGCTTCCATTGAACTTCATCCCAAATTAGAACTTCAGAGAATTAAGCCACAGTCCTAGGAAGATCTGGGCCAGAGCTGCATGCAGCACACTTTGGGAACAGGCTCTCTGGGTGGTACTGGGGCACAAACAGCAAGCTGTGACAGAGTATAGCCATAAACCACTATTACAAAAAGCCAGGAATTCTCTAGGGATAAAAGCTAAATCCTGAGCCCTGCGGGTTCTTCCTTCCAGCCAGGATCCAGGTCGTTTTGGCAGGGCTGTGCAGGGAACTCTGTGCTCCAGTGCCAGCTGGGCAGCACAAGAAAGGACTGTGGGCTGCGGGGATGCGTGCCCAGCTGCCTGCGAGGGCCAACTGCTCATGCAAAGCAGGGAAGGCCCCCAATTCAGCAGAAAGCGTGGATTTAGGGTGCCTTTAAAAGGGTGGCAGTCTCTGGGTCGAGGTCTGGGTGCAGTGGAATGCTTATTGTCAAAGCTAAAGACCAAAGGGAACCCTGCATATTGTGGGCCCAAACGCAGCTGGCATGAACCAAAAATGTGCATGTGAGTGCCTTTCTAAGTACCCAGTAATCCTCCAGGGCAAAACGGGGATTAGGGCCCTCTCCCAGACAAAGAGGGAGTTCATTTTCTCAAAGATCCCTGGGCCAATGAAGTGAGGAACCCGAATGAATGCCAGGGCTCCTTTCAGCTCTTTGCTTGCAAACAGGTACCGTGCCGGAGCAGCTGGTTTGTGTGGGGCTGTGCAAACACAGCGTGGCCAGATTGTGGGACTGAGGTCAGGTCAACTAAAACCCATCCAAGTCCCAGAGAAAAGGGGAAGCCAGAAAAACACTGGACAAGTAGGACTAGACAGCGTTGCACAGGGAAAACGTGGTCTCCATGCTCCAGATTTTTTTCTCGGTGGACCTGAAGGTCAGCACTCAATTGAGGTTGTTTAAGTTGGAGTTGCCTGACTGAAGAGCCCTCCGAGAGGAAAAGCTGTGAGTCTGGATTAATTCCAGGTGACTTCTCAGCCCCTATTGCTTTGCCCTGTAATTCTGCGTGCTTGGAATCTCCACACAGGAGGCATTAGACTGAAAGTGATGGATGGGTGCCCTGAATGGGGGATGTATCCATCTAAACTTTGCCATCCTGTGATTTCTTTAATTTGCCTTCAAGCAATGGTCTGTGCAGGTAGAAAAGCACAAGCTTCTCTGCACTGTTCCTGGGAAAATTCTTCTTTTCCCTTTTGAGGATTGGCGTATGGCACAAAGATCAGCTCTAGTAATCCTGTTTTAGCAGTTACCAGGGTGGATGTGCCTGTGATGTGTACAGAAAATGTGCATTAAGTAGTCCTGTTTCTTAGAAGCAGCAGCCAGCAGCATCGTGAATGGGTTTGGGTTGTGTGGTTTATTTATTCCCTGAGCTTTACTGACCCATCTGAATCCTAGACATGGATATTATTGTTTCTGCTTGAGAACTTGGATCTTGTTGCAGATCTCGGTGAAGAATTCAGTCCCAAGATTCATGTGCTCAACAGGCCTTACTGAGATTTCAAACTCAGTCTTGCTCTGCTTAGCATGAATATGTGCTTCCAGGAGTTACACAGGTGGAGCCTGTTGCCTTTTGGATTCATAAACCAGCCTTGAATTCTTCACGTACCTTACTAAGACTGTAGAGTTAAACCTGGCTGTTTCCCTTCTCAGGTGAATGTCCTAAGTCACAAGCTAGAGGTTTTTTACCCAAGGACTGAGACGTTTTCTGGCAAAAGTTTCACAGGTTATTAGTGTGAGAGCTTTCGGTGCAATTTATAAATTTTTTTCTCATGAAAAGCTGTTTTGTCCACATGTTTCCACCTGATCTTGGCTCTTGTTGTGGCTCAGGGGTCCCATGAGCACAGAGTCAGAAATCTGTGCAGGCCTTGGTGCTACCAGGAGAGCACCTGGCCTTTGTGCCCTGACACACGGGGCACTTCCAGTGCAGCTAAAGGAGATTCTGGGAGCGTGACAGAGATGTGGATTACAGGCTATTTCTGGACCAGCCACAGGAGGTAACAAAATAAGAAATACGTAAGCAATCCAGTCATTTCACTTCAGGCGGAGCGGGAGGATCTGCCAAGCAGGATGGCCACAGCCAAGGTTGGTGCCTGGGATGAGTGTGGTCTCTCCCTCCCTCTGCATCCCTCTCCCTGACAGCATGGAGGAGTCAGGAGGGCTTGCCCTTTGCCAGGAGATGGGGGACTGCCGTGGAGGTAGCATTTGCATTCCCAAGGAGACGTAATTCCGGCTCATTGGCTGCTGAGAGCTTGCCTGTGAGGATAGCCAGAGGTGAAGCTGCCCAGCTCTCCTTATGTCACTGGGCTGAGCTGGGGATCTCAGGCTGCCCTGTGACATTGTGTAACATGGGGTGCTGTGAGGATAAACCACCAGCCTTAACTCCTCTGGCACCTTCCTGCCTGTGGGAGCCCAGCTAGGCTTTGTTGCTGCTTCTCCATATTTTTGTGTCTATGATGTGCTGTCTGTAGTAGAGGAGGGTTTCTTCTTAGGTTTTGATTTAGAGAAAAGGGAAAAATATCGTGAAATACCTACAAATAGCTGTAGAAGCTGGAAGAAGAGTTCCTTGCTTGCTTTAATTTCGGTTTCAGAGGCATGATTGTGTGAACACCTATGTTGCTAGGATAGCTTCTAACTGTCAGTGGTTACAAATACTCCTGTTGATTGCAAATGATTTAAAAATGCAAATGTAATCTCCATCCTCTCTTCTAGAACAACACTGGATTTAGAGGTAACAAGATACTAAAAATTACTAAACCTGTTAACATTTGGGGACTGGATCCTCTGGGACTCGGGTCGTCTATTACTGTGGCAGCAAACCAGGTGCTGGTTTAAACTCAGTAATTGTGGCTTCAAGAGGTGGGACCATTAAAAAATACCTATTCTGATTTTTTTTTTTTTTATAAAAAGTTAATAATTTCTAGATGTAGTTCCAGATGCTGTTTATGGCTCATCTCAGGCATATCCTAGACTCATCCCTGGAACTACAGGCAGCTAAGCCAAGAGTACAAGGATGGTAGTGCAGCCAAAAGAACTGTAATGCTGTTGTCCTGAAAAAGAAATGCTATGAGCAGACAAGTTGGGTTTGTGCCGCTTCCCTGTGCAAAATCTGTCTCCTCTTTGGGAATTACAGCCAGGCAGCTGAGCTTGCACTGCATCATTTCCTCACTGAGAGCAGTGATTTATGCTGCTGCCATTACTCAGGGAATTATTGTTATGAAACATGGAGTTCAATTAATTAAGAATATGATCTCTGCAGACTCAGATAATTGCCCCGAGAGCTGCTGGGCAGAGGCACCCACCCACACTTTCTGTCCAGTCTGGCTTTAGAAAACCAATCTGTGTTGGAATGTGAAGGCTGTAAATAAGGATAAGGAAGACTGAAGAAAGTGAGGAGGAAGAGCCAGGAGCCCAAAAGGTTAAGATAAGTGCTGTGAAATGTTTCAAGTATGCAGGTAATGGGAGGTCAGCCCGGGAGGCAGATAAGGTGGCCAGAGGAGCTCAGAGTCGGCCCTGCTCAGAGGCAAAAGATCCCCCTAAAACAGCAACTGAGTTCTGCAAGGACTGTGGCAGCTCAGGAAGGCCACAAGACATCAGATGGCAGCACCTGGCAACCCAGTCTTATGGGGAGTTGATTAATATAAAATAAGGCCACCCATGCATTCTTGACGAGCTCTGAGGAAGGTGGTGAAAAGTAGGGAGAGCTTCACAGGTGCCTGCTGTGGAAAGGCTGTGCTGGCTGCGTGTGGAGAGATGGATGTGAGGTCAGGAGGTGCTGCCTTTCTTCTGGAGGGGGCAATGAAACTTCTGAGGGAGGTTTTCCTTGAAAAAAGCCCTTAATCTCTAGCACTGTATTCTTTCACTTTCAAGCAAGCAGCAAGAAAAAAAAATCCAACAGGCCGTATTTTTAGATGAGGGAAAAGTTGAGCAGAGTGTACTCATGGACATGTGTGGTATTAAATACCAAAGGCACCATGGAAGCAAGCAAGTATAAATAACAATTCATTATTAAACACGAACTTTGCAGAAAAGAAAAGATTTCAGAGGCAGCTGCCAGCCTCAGGTGGGAGGTAGAGGAGTTTTAAATAGAGTGTGTGTGCTGGGTTTCCTGTCTCCCACTTGAGAGCTTTAGAAACAGCACGATAACAAAAGGAACAACTGCAGGCCCCTCCTTCCCAGGGATACTTTTTAGCTATGGAATTGTGAGGCCCTTTGCAGCATCCCAAAATAAAATGCTGCCCTGGGCTTTAAGAGCATCCCATTGGGCTGAGTGCTGCCACAGGGAGCTGGAGAGCTGTTCTGGGGCCGCTGGAGCTTTCAGAGAAGGTCCACTCTAAGGAGAAGGTGTGAGGACAGCCCAGAGGAAAGGTAGGCCTTCAACACCTTTGCACAAGAGTGAGTGTCTCCATGCTATGGTGGACGAAGTGTATAGGGATGAACACCATCCTGGTTGTTAGACTGAGCTGCCTTAGTTAGAAATGCTGTAGAAAATGTTCTGGAATAAGCAGCAGGTAAGGCAGAAGGCTGCAAAGGGAGGGCAGGTACTGGGCTTGGGATCCTGTCTGGGGACATGTCCAGCCCTGCAGCCCTGCTGGCCTCAGCTCTTCTCCCTGCCCTGCTCTCACAGGGAACACCCCTATGTGGGGATCGTCCCTGTGCCTGTGCTCTGGCTCTGAGGTGGGTGTCCTTACCAGCTGGAAGGATCCTCATCTCTTTTGCTCCCCACTGGGCCTGATTAATGGTGTTGTTCTAGAGTGGCTGATTAGTTTTCAGTGTCTTACTGAGCCAGCCCTGCACCACTGGGCTCTGCAATTACAGTTTTTTAAGAGGCTCGGGAAAAACTCCTTTGCATTTCCTTGTTCCCTCCAACAGCACCTCCGGAGCCCATGGACACACTAATTAACGTGTCTTTGTCTCTGTGAGGTAAAGCCCAAAGTTATGCGTGCTGGCAAGCGCTGGTTGCTCCTGTGAGAGGGAACACCCAAGCTGCTTATCCTCCCTCCCTCCCTCTGCTTGGGGCTGCCCCGGCAGGGTCAGCCTGTGTGAGTCCATACGGGAACGTGTGGAAGGGACTTTTACTCAGAAAGCTCTGCTCACAGCAGAATTTAGTGTCTGTGATGTCTCTTGCTTTCTTAGCATCCTTCAAAAACTGTTTTTCAAAAAAAAAAAAAAAAAAAACCAAAACGAAACAAACCCCTAAGTGCTGAAAGATCACTAGGCTATGGTGCCCACAGAGCTGTAGGCACTTACTACTACTTTATATCAGTTCTTCAGGCTGTTGATGACACTTTTCTTGGCACAAGGGCAGTTTCCCAGCCCTGCATATTGTCACTGGCTCCCTCTGAGACAGCTGGCCAGATAGAAGGAGTAACAGCTGTGGTGTGGCCTGGCAAAGCCAAACTGCTCTTCAGGAAACAAGCAGGGAAACACAGGGTCTGTCCTCCAAACACTGAAGCTGTGAATATATTTTGCTCACAAAACTGTAGACCTGTTTGTATAGATAAATTTATATGCAGTCTATTAAATCCTTATCTGTCACAGGCCTTCAGTCCTTTCTGTGTCTTGCAGTGAAATCTCCTCTGGTAATAGGTAATTTTTCATGGTAAGCTTGGTGAGCAAAGAGAATTGAAGCATTTAAGGATATTGGCTCTTCCAGGGCTGCAGTAAAGGAGATTGTGCTCCTGGTGTACAGTGAGGCTGGAATGGGAGCAGGGAAGGGAAACTTTCAAGTTGGATCAGAGACTTGACATCATCTCAGAGGAGAGGCGCGGCAGAGGCAAAGCAGGATGGGTTTTGGCACATGGAAAGAAAAGGCAGCCAAGCAGGATTTGGGGTAAAAATTGGATGAAGATAAGCAGGGTGAGCCAAAAAAAGGCCGTTCCCGACCAATCGCTTTCCCTAATCTAGGTGAAAGTGCTGCTCCGCTTCCCTGCTGTATCTCATCCGCAGTGTGAGGCTTAACATTCCTGCCTGGCACGTGGGGGCGCGGGGAGGGAGCGCGGGGGAGGACCCAGCCGGACACAAAGACGGCCGGTCTCTCACCGGAATGGCATCCAAGCCATCTCAGCTATCCAAAGCCCCGGATGCCGGCATGTGGGCTCAGCACACAAGAGGCAATTCCAGCTTATCCCGGGCCAGGCCTGCAGCGGGCAGGGAAGAGGCGCAGGGGGTCTTTCAGCCCCGCTTTTATTCAGCGTGGGGGTTCCTTGAGCAAGCCGAAATTTCCAATCTCTTCTGCGCTTCAGGGCGAAAAATGGGAGCGAGTGGGAATAGCGGAGTGTTCCGGGGGAAAGGACGGAGCTGAAGCAATGGTTACACTGTGTTTGCGTGGCTTGGAGTGGGGTAAATACGTGTTTGCTGACATTGTGGAAATATCAGCAGAGAGGGTAGGACAGGTTTCTCTTTCTCCCTCTCGCTGTGTGGACCTTGCTCTTGGCTTTTCTCTCGTGTGTTCAGAGCATGCCCTGAGCTTTCATAGGTAGTTACATGTGGAAAAAGCATACGCCACAGTGGAACCCCTGAACTCCACACTTGGGGATTTAGTGTCCCCAAATGCAGCTGCAGGATAATGAGTGTTGTGCCGCGGGTGCTGGAGCTGATCAGGCTCCTGTGTGCCGTGGGATTGGGCGGCTCCTCCAAAACAGTGGCGAGGGACACTCGCAGAGGCAAGCCCTGCCCGGATTAGAGAAAAACAAGGATACACATGGCTTTCTGTGACATGTACTTCACACCAGCCTGATGCCCCTGCCTTGCCCTCCGGGTCTCTGCATTGCCCTCTTTCCTAAAATCCTGATGAAGCGTTGGCTAAGAGGTCTGAAGTTTTGCATGGTGGTGTTTACATGTCCTTGCTCTCCTTTGGCAGGGACACCCATGCAGCACAGGGATGCACAGAGCTGTCTCCCAGCCCGCTCAGCCCGGACTGCGTGACCACTGACTTCCAGCCCAGCAAAGCCCCGTGGGCAGCAGGAGTCAAGTTACGGCTGAAGACCAGGTGAGAATGTGTTTGTCTGTGTCCCTGAAACATCTGCAAAGACAGGGTGGAAAACAGTTACTGCCTTGGCTGCCAGTCTGCCTGAGGGGCACTCACCGGGAAGGAGCGCTGAAACTTCTCTTCAGAAGCTTTTGTCAGTGCTGGTAAAGGTCATCAGAAATGCTGAACCAAAATATCTCCACAGAAGTGGTGTAAGTTGTCTTCTCTCACTTCGCAACTTGAGGTGCCTGGCATTCCAAAATCACCTGGCTTCTTCTGAGTTTGGGAGTTCTGGTGGGAGTTTGGTATTCATGACTTCTGAGTACTTGTCTGCATTTTTGAGTGATTAAATGCCTTCAGAAATCACTTTCCTGAGCTGTTCTGGATTGGCTGGTATTGTGGCTGAGCTTGACTCCACTCCTTTGGCCATGCAGTTTAGGATCAAATCCTACAGCATTCACTCAGGCAAAGCTTTTGCTGGCATCAAAAGAGCCTCTTACATCAGTCAGATGTAATCTGGGTGACCTCATAGATTTTTGTGTCTCAGTCTTCTGATATTTATACCATGAAGTCAAAGCAGTGGCTTTTATTTGCAGCACTGCTTTTGGGCCAGACCTTAATTTATTTGAAGTCAAAAAGCTACGCTGGTTTCCTGGAGCTGGTGGAAATGTGGCCCAGTGCCTGTGAGTGAGCAGCTGAGAAGGGAATTCCACATTCTGATCTTACTAGCAAGGATGCACCTCTGGAACAACCTCCCTGACCTTAGTGGAGATGCTCCAGCTTCTGGCAGTTATGGATGCTGACCCTGCCCAGCCTTGGATAGGGCAGATTTTAGAGGCTGAAATATCTCCTCAAGCTGATTTCATTGAGGAGAAGTTTGTTTCTGACTGAGGAGTGGGACTCTGCATTCCCCAGGTATGAGACCCACAGGGAATTTGGGAGAGGGGCTCCCCTACATCCACCACCTCCCTATAACAATGAGTCATTCACCATATGCCCCCTGTAAATCCTTCTTGCCCATCAATTTAGTAGCAGATCTTCACAGAAGCTCCGAAGTTTAGCGTTTCACTTGGAAAGATTTGCCTTTGGGTGCAGAGCCAATGTTTTGCTTTACTTTTCCGGCAGTGTTGGAGGCTGTGTCTGCACATCTCAGTTTGACCCAGGCTGGAGCTTCAGTTACGAACAGGAAGCTGCTTTAATGTATAAGAATGTGCTTGTGGGAGGGTGTTTCAGACTCAGCAGCCTTTGCTTTGGCCCAAGCAGCGGGTGCAGTTCCCCAGCACGTTTGACTCACCCAGATGTGTGCAAGTACCTCTATGCATCCCCCTAAAGGCCCTGCTGCTTCTCTTCTGTTTATCACTGCTCCACGAGCACTTGGATGTGGAGCTCAGGAGCGCTGCCTGTGATTTGTAGCTCTGTAGCTCAAAGGAGAGCCCAGCTATGCCTGAAGCCTTTCCCTGCAGATCCCCTTGGTTACCTGCCGTGCCTCATTGTCTGTGTTCCGTTTGGATAATCGGGCTCACGGGGCAGCGTTCCTGCTGCCAGCCACCCCGTTCCTCCTAAGCACTGAAGGAGGCGAGCACAACACATTCCTTCCATTGTTTCCAAGTCTCTCCTGTTGCAAGTTGCTGTGTGGTGGATATCGGGTTGTGAAAGCATCTAAGCTATGCTTGGGTTTCTGTCTTTTTAACTAATTTACTGACTGGAGAAGAATGAGAAAAAAATATTTGAATTGAGCCCGTGGGGCCGGTTCATTGGTCTGGATAAATCAGTGCAGCTCTGAAGAGCCGTGGGCAGGGAAGCCACTGCAGGCTTTGGCTGCTAGGATTTTCCACCCTTGCTGTGGGAGAGATGATGTGAAACCCTGGAGAAGACAGGGAGTAATAGGGTCCTTCTCAAAGACTGCAAGTCAGTCAGCTGCTTCTTTTCTATGTCTGTTCTTTCTTCCTCTTCTTCCAGCAAAGGAAACAGAGTAAAATTATAGAAAGAAGAAGAAAGTTGCAGAGAGTCTTTAACCCTCTGCTCCCCTGATCCTCATTGTAACCTATGCGTGGTTTAGGTACCAGGCTGAAGGATCTGGCTATCTTGGTGGCAAGCACTTCTCAAAACAGGGATCTGAAATTTTGCAATTTAAATCAAACTTAGCGTGTTGCTTGATAATGCTGTCTTCACACTGGAAAGCTGTCAGAAGATCCCAGTAGGACAAAGTCCTTGAACCCAGTAATCAAGAAGAGTGAAGTTTGTATACATCGCCTCTGTTCCTGTTGAAGCCTGTGTCTGGTTAGTGTCAGGGAATGCCAGTGGGACCCTTTCTTTGTGTAGGGAAAAGTCCTCAATCTAAATATTGCCTGTCAACCCTGTGCTGGGGTGAAGGGAAGATGGAGCCGCAGCGCATGGCCCAGCTCCAAGCCCTGCACTCTTTGTTTCCTTTGCTGGACACTGGATAAATACCTCTTCCTTGGATAAGACAGCGTGGGGGTTCCCAGAGATATGTGATAACACAGAGGTGTGACTTGCAGGACCAGTAATCATTAATTACAATGTTTGACTGTTCCTAAGTTCAACGAAGGAGTGCCTATTGCTCACAGCTGCCATCACCCCTGAGCGATCCCAGCACTTCCATCTGCAGCCTGTGGCTAAGGGCCCTTCTGTCAGGAAAATCCAGTAGAAAAAATCTATCTCTAGATCCACATACATGGTTGTCATCTCTGCTTCCACGCAGGGATTTTCTTCCCAGTGCTGTGGTAGGGAGTTCTTTCCAAAGAGGTCGTGATGGTGATGGTAGGAATTTTGAGCAGAATCTTCTGATTCTCTTCTTCCTGATCCCTGAGAGATCCCAGTTCCCAGATGGCACTCAGGGCATGGTGTGATGCAACCCAGACATTCCCAGTGATGCTTACCAAAGGGGAAAAACATGGTGTCTGACATGTCAGCTGGAAACACCACACAGGCACAACACCTGCCTCTGCCTCTGGAAAAGGATCTGGAGAGACCAGTGAGGCTGGACCGGTCTTGGACAGAGCCCTGAACTGGCCTGAATGGTATTGCTTACTTTATTTTTTCTTTTCTTTTTGTTTTGGTTTAAGACTGAGACTGCCAAAAAGTGTGAGATAGTCCAGAGGGATTTGCTGGGTGGGGAGTTGTCCCCTAGGAGCTGCAAAATGAACATATTGTGGAAAAGCAGGTTGTGTCCTGGTATGAGAATGTTGAGAATATTGGCACATTTCACTCAAGTGTTCTCAAGTGAAGGGATTTTTCAGTGTGTTTGTTACTTAGGGAAAGTTTTCATCTGAGCATTAAAGGGTGGGAGGTGTGGGCATGATTCTCTCTTTCCCCTACAGATGAGGAGACACTATTGGCCAAGATCCAAGATGTGAAACATCATTTCATAGACTTCAGGTCTTTCTAATCAGTCTTCCTTCTTTTTGATCAAAATTGTGAAGGGACAGAGCTCACTCCAGATCCTTCCTGCCCCAGAATTTACCAGAAGGGCTGTGTGAGCCTAAAAAGAGAGATCTAGTGAAAGACACACCAAGCTGATGCCATTCTGGTCCGACTCCTTTCTAATTGGCCTCGTCTGTTCTGCTTATTTTTAGAACCATGACTGAACCTTAATTAAGAGCGACGTTGCTTTGAGTAGATTGTGGCCTCGCTCTGTCGAAATCCTAATAGGCTTCTGAGTGCTTTACTTTTTCCTTTATCTCCTGCCTAATAGATGGGCAGAGAGGCTGCAGCTGCATATTTGGATGTCTGGAAAACATCTCCTTGTCATGCTTCTGCTCTTTTAGATGTGTCCATCTTGGAGATGGGTCTGTCCTGGTGAGAATTCAGGTGGTTGCTCTGCCTTCTGTTGGTGCAGGTGCACACTTAGCCTGGAGTGAGGGTACAGGTGAATGAATTGCTGAGGTCAGGATCTCTCCATGTACAAAGATCCTGCTGTTACATGCACAGGATATATGGCTCAGGACATAATGCCCCTGCCACATGGGTTAGAATTATCACCAGCTTGAAATCTTGACTGCTGTAGGATGACGTGGTAATGATGGGCACTGCCCTCTTGGCTTTCTCTTTTGTGACTCAGTGCCTGGGATCACATCCAGGAGGCACAAGCTTTGCATTTACATCCAAATCTTTCATTTCTCCTGCAGGAGGAGGGTCTGTGCTGCAGGGTCCCCATCCCTTCCCACCTGCCCACATGATGGGCTAGGCCATGGCTATTCCCTTCCAGCTCCAGCAACCTCCCACACAGCCACCTGGCTGCACAGCTGCTGGGGGAAAGCCCATCCACAGGGATTGTGGTTGTGAGTGATGTCAGAGTGACCCTCTGGCCTTAGTTCTCTTCTCTGCCCTGTCCCATCTTCCTTGGACACATTAACACCAGCCACTAGTCAGAGCCATCCCCCCAGGTCATGGAGATGTGTCCTGGTGACCACTGCTGCTGCCTGGATCCGCAGGATCTGCTTTCCATGAAAGGTTTTGCTGCCTTTATCTTCAGGATTCCTTGCCTCTGCTGAAGGAAGGGTTTGGAGCTTGTGGGGACAGAGAAAAACGACCACAAGGTCAGTGGTACAAGAAGCATTGTTCACAGTTCTCTTTTCAGCCTCCTGGATGATGTTTCTGATGGATGTGAGAGTGAGGAAAACAACTCCCCACAAGCTGTGTGGGAGTAGAAAAAGATCAGTTTATTGGGGCACTGATGACCCTGAGTGGCTGGTTAATCAGCCACAACATCCCTCTCTGGCTTTCACTTATTAGCTTTCTAAGGATGTGGAAAAAATACAAATGGAAATTTAAAAAAGCTGTGTTGTTTGCTCTGGTTGAAGATGGGCCTTTTCACACTGAAGGACTGCACTCCTGAAGGACACTGGGCTTGAGGTACTTTAGAACTTGTGGAACACTCAGCTTATATGTGTGATCCAGGGCTGGCAAGGAACAGTACGTGAAGAACAGCAATCAGACTGACTACACTTTTCATGTTTTTAAGTTTGTAACCTTGAGAAGAAGTTAACCTTTCAGTTATACTGTGAAGAAAGCCTCAGATGCTGACTCATCTCTAGAGTTAGTGCCAAAGTGTCTTTGTAAAGTCCTATTCCTGTTTTGCATGCAATATAAAAATAATCTCCAGAGATTACAGAGAAGAGCACACTCAGCTCTTCCTAATAAGAGAGAGCTGCAGAGCAGCTCCTGGTGAAGGGCCTCAGAGATGTGAATGTGGTCCCTGCAGCCCAAACTGCTCCCAGAGCGTGCCAGGCTGCCATTGAGGAGCCTCCACTGGGCTGGGCATGTTTCCATCTGCAAACACGGAGACCAGCATAGCACTGGGGAGCACCCAGTAACAGCAGCTGCACCAGATTAAAGACTAATCCCTTTGGTTTTCCAGTCTCCAGTGTGAGCTGGCAGTACCTGGTCTGGAGTCTGTGTTATAGCTGCCAGTGTTGCATCGTGTCCAGCTGACTTATTCAGGTGTCTTCACTCCCAGGCATTTGTTGTGATGCCCAGGTTTTCTGATCACTGGAAGTGTCCTTAAGGAACCAAGAGTCTCGTTTTCCAGCCTTGGCATTTACAACACAGGGATCACTTTGTCTGTCATTTGAAGTGGAGAATTTTTCAGTAATAAGGTTGTCCGGACACCTTCACAAGTACTGTACAGAATATATAAAAGAATATATGAAAAGGTGATGAGGTTGGTTCGTTATTGTTGTTACTGTTATTACTACAGTCCTGCAGTTTTAAATCCTACATACAGCATCCTGCACCAAAGTGTCACCTGTTGCTTCTGGTTTTATTGCAGGCAACTTAGCTGCACCAAGTAACACCAGTTAAAGATCTGATAATTTATTTGTCTTCACTCAAGTCAGGCATTAGCTGATGCATTTGCAGGTTTTATCACTCAGACAGTTTGTCTGGGATCAATCAGGATCTACCACATTGCCAAGACTGGGTAGGTGTGGTAGGAAACAGTGTGAGGTTATCCCACACAGAGCTGGTAAGCTGGTACCAAGTGTCTTGTGACTAAAATTCACAGGTGTGTATGTGTTGTATTATTACAAGGATATCAAACAAAAGAGTTTAAAATACCTGTGGCTCAGATGATTGGCTACACATCTCCCTCACTGTTTCTACTGATCAAACCAAGGGATAACGTGCCTTGCATGGGATCATTCATTTTCCCAAACGAAAAACTGATGCTGATGGCTTGTACTCCACTAAAGTACTTTAAGTCTTTAAATGTCTGCAGTGAAAAAGGCAGGAATGTGGGTTATTCTTAATAAACTGTTTTGTCAATTTCCCATCTGGCAGTGTGCAGCTTCCTTGTTTTCTGGGCAAGGAGCTTAACAGAAGAGCTCTGTCTTGGAACACACCTACGCATGTAAAGGTAAAAAGATGTTTGGTTCAGCTTGCCCTTTTGCAAGTTTCCCTTAAGATAATCCTGCCACAACTGACATTAAAAGGAAAAGCATGTCCCTTTTTCTTTCTTCTTTCAGCAAATGATGATAAAATAGCCAGCACTTCTGAAATCTGTATGGAAAAAATGCTGGAGAAATGGCTCTGCCTCTCATTCTCTGCCTATGCTTTTCTATGCTTTCCATTTCCATCAGCAGGTGCTGATGTTAACTGGTACTAGGAAAGGACCTGACCCTAAAAAGCATTTTTAACTTTTTGCACTTTCCTGTACCATTTCTTTTCCAATCTTAGGCAGTACTGACAGAATCCTCTCTCAGTGTCTGTGTGCCAAAGGCATTTTAATCCCTGTACTGATGTGTTCAGGACATGCTGTACTGTGGATTTTTCAGTAAGAGGAAGACTAAAGATGTGTCATATCCTTCTCTTGCATTTATTTAGTCAGAATCATCCTGCAGGCTGTCACATTTCAGTAGAACACAGGTCCAGTGCTGCTCCTTGTTCTCCCATGCAGAGAGTGACAAAATGTGGAAATGAGTGCTAGAGCAAGGGAGAGATCCCTCAAGGAAAGCAGCAGGAGGATTAAGGACAAGCCCAAAGGCTGGGGCAAAGGAGAGTTTGTGTGGCCTCTTCAGGGGACTCGATCACTAATCCCCTGCTTTGACTTTCCATTGCACCACTCTGTGCTTTAAATAAGGTGTCAGTGGGGTTTTTTTCCTCGGGGCTGACAGACACAGGCCTTGGCTGAAGGCACCAAGGACAGCCGTGCAGTGCCACGCCTGGGGACACACCCTGGGGACAGCTGTCTGGCCGGGGTGGGGTGTGAGGGACACACATTGCTGGCTCTTGGTTGTCACGTCTCGTCCTGCATTTTTAGCAGCAGCGAGGAGAGATCAAAAATCCCTTTGCAGGCCCCCACCCCCTCATGGCATTGTGCAAATCCCCCCTTGTGCAAATCCGAGAGGGAGCGTGTTGTGGGAATGTCAGGGACGTTCACACATGGTTACTGTGGGACTTCCTTGGAATGGACAAAAGCATGGCAGTGAAGCACAAATGAGCACGAGCAGTTTTAAATGTTGGTATCCTTCCTTGGGAGAGCTGGCCTGTTGCTGATGTGCAACCCCTTCTGCTTTCACCTAGGCGGAGTGAAACTCCAGGCCGGCCTCACTCCTGGCATTCAACCAAACTCGTGGAGAACCAACCCGATCCCAGCATGATGCAAATATCTCAGGGTACGCTTGGCACCCCTTGGCATCAGTCCTACCACTCCAGGTAAGTAGTACACAGTTGTGGAGGGAAGGGAGGGAACAAAGGTACAGTGGGGAAATGGTACCAGTTGCCTCCATACAAGTTAACAAGCAGCCAGGGTTCAGGTTAGAGTTAGGAAGGCTTCAGTTCCTGTTTGGTTTCCCAGATAAAGTGGCTTTGTTTTCCTCCTATAAGTGCTCTGTGAGGTGATTAGCAGCTAGGAAATTTAATTGCTTTAAAATTCCCCCTTCCTGCAAAGATGGGAGCCCACTGCCAGGATACTGATAGAGCTTTCTGTGGATATCCCCATATAAAACACAGCATGGTTGTTTCCCCAGCAAAGGGAAAGAAATCCAGAGTCTAAATTGGCCTTTGGAAAAAAAAAAGGAAGAAAAGAGTGTAGGTAGCAGAGCCTGTCAGTGTAACGGAGCAGCCAACAGTGCATCAGCAACAGTGCTCCCAGGGTGAGGAGTTCAGGCAGGGATTTCCTGGTTTGGCAGTGGCTTTCTGCAGGAGTCAGCTCTATCATAGCTGAACGTGCAGGGCAGCTTGAGGAAGGACAAGTTTAAATTCTCCCCTTGAAAGATTTTCCCCAGAGAGGCAGAAGGGTTTGAAACTCTCCATTATAGCCTCTGGGATTGAAACATCACTTTTACTGGCAAGGCTGATCCTTGGCAGAGGAGAGGAAGGAGAAAAAAGAGCATTAAAGAAAGCGAGGAGATGGTTGCAGAAAATAAAGTGTGTTGGTCTGTGGCCTCAGCACAGCTCATGCTGGAGTGTACTCCTTTCCCACCAAGGGGCTTTGCTTCCCAGGCAGTTCCTGGCAGAGCCTTTGGCAGCATGGCTCTGTCTCCCGGGTGCTTGAGGAGGAGCACGGGGAGCATCTAGTGGCCAGCTGGCTAGGGCTGTGCTGGGCATTGCCAGGGAGATGATTATTTGAATCCAGAATAGAGTGGTGCATTTAAATGAGTAAACCAGCTTCGTCCTGAGATTTGCCATATCTCTCCTGTGTGTGTTCCTCTGCATCTCTCTGCAGAGCTGCTGTGAGCAGGCTTCCTTCTCCCTTTTCTCATCCTTAGCAGCCTTCTCCCCTGGGTCTGTCCCTTTTTTGGGATGTGACCTGGAGCCAGCTTCCAGCTCTGTGCCTTGCTCTGCCACAGCCCATCCCTTCCTGCTGCTTCCCTGTGGCTCTGCCAAGACAGCACATGTAGTTGCACAGGGAACTAGGGAAAGTGATACCCTGAGGAAGGGAAGCTGGGAGGAAAGGGAAGAAAAGTGAAATCCTCAGGCTGCATTCTCCAGTCCTCAGTGTATTTGCTTGAACCTGAAAGGGGAGGTTAGCCAGCGCAAACTCTGCAGAAGTTTGTGATATCCCCTTGTGAGCTGTAAAAAAGGGACTGTGACTGGCACAAAGTGCTCTCTTCCCATGGGTAGAAACATCTCTGAATGTCCTGCTTTTGTGATCACTTTTCTGGTGGCCATGAGTCGTCTGTGGACACCTCAGAGAAAGTGCCAAGGTGTACCTGCACCTGCTGAGCTACCAGAAGAGGTGGCACTGCAGACTTCCTGGGAATTCTCAGACTGTTTCTATGGTTGCACCCCACTTTACTCCAGGCACAGCCACATACATCACTTCTTGTCAGCTTAGTTTTCTCGTAGCAAACAAACTATCCTTGGGACAGCTGAATTTCCAGGAAGCCTGCCAGGGCATAGCCTTCATCTCCATAAAAAGAAATGAAATGGGAAAAAAAGAAAGAGATTAGATTCCCCCCAGAACCCCCCTCGTGCTCTTCTCCTCCTCCTCCTCAGTGGCGTCGGTGCTCATTCAGCTTTCCAAGGGCTTTGGATGTATTTGCTGGGCAGGGTTGATCCTCCCTGGCTCCAGAGATGCACCATCTTTCTGTCTGTATTTCCCTCCCACCCTTCTGTGGTAAATAAGAGCCATGTGTTGCAATGTCAAGCAGTTCCTCCTTGTGAACTGGGATGACTCCAAACAGGGGATGGAGCAAGGCCCAAATATGGGTTTTCATCTCAAAACTAAACATCTTGCTTCTGAGCTCACTTATAAGTTGTTGTGCCTCTCCTCTGCTGGTTTTCACTCTCCTCTCGCTGTCCCCCAGCTCCTCCAGCAGCGATCTCTGTGCATACGAGCATGGCTATCTGAGGAGGAGCCCTGACCAGTACAGCTCCCGCGGCAGCATGGAGAGCCTGGACCACTCCTCCCCTGCCTACCACCCTTGCCACCTGTCCCCGGCCAAATCCACCAACAGCATCGACCAGCTCTCCCACCTCCACAGCAAGAGAGACTCTGCCTACAGCTCCTTCTCCACCAACTCCAGCATCCCCGAGTACCCCGCGGCTCCCTTGGGCAAGGAGCACTCGTGTTCCCCGGACAGCGCGCCGTCCCGCGGGGCGCTGCCGGAGGGCATGAGGCAGGCGGACATCCGCT
Source organism: Trochalopteron elliotii (assembly GCA_024734555.1). Classification (NCBI taxonomy): domain Eukaryota; kingdom Metazoa; phylum Chordata; class Aves; order Passeriformes; family Leiothrichidae; genus Trochalopteron; species Trochalopteron elliotii. Next base: position 397,833 of record JANPWX010000600.1, on the reverse strand, counting down.
ACGTCCGCACGGTGTACGACGCCCAGCAGCGCGTCTCCCAGGAGTACGAGGTGAAGCCCTCGGCCCTGCTTCCCGGCGGCGACGCCCGCGGCAGGCTCCAAGCCTTCAGCCGGCACGGCGCTGCCTCCTCCTGGGCACAGCCAGACGGCAAGAGCCAGCCCCCCAAGGGACCGCCCCTGCCTCCCGCTCGCAGCGACAGCTACGCAGCCATCAGGCACCACGACAGGCCCGGCTCAGGCACCGGCCTTGAGCCCAGCAAGCCCAGCCGGAGCCAGCCGAAAGGGGTCTGGGCGCCCCCCGTCAGCTCCCTGTCCCAGGGGCCGCTGCTGAAACCGCCCTTCGGAGAAGGGCACCTGCACACCGTGGTGGAGAAGAGCCCGGAGAGCAGCCCCACCATGAAGCCCAAGCAGAGCTATTCCCAGGCAGCCCAGCCAGGGCAGCCCCTGCTGCCCACTGGTGTCTACGCCGTTCCCTCCCCAGAGCCGCACTACGCCCAGGTGCCCCGGCCTTCCGCCAGCAGCACCGGGACGCTTTACCCAGCTCTGGCCAAAGAAAGTGGGTATTCCCCAGCCCTCCCGGTCTCTTACGACAAGGCCACAGCCAGCAGCACCATGGGCTCGGATGAGAATGGAAACCAAAGCACTACAAACAGGTCGACCGTCTTCTACCAGCCCCCTGCCACTGAGAGAAAGCACGAAGCCAAACTTATCCAGCAGAAACCTCCCAGCGCAGCAGGCCCGGAGCTCTGCCTGGCTGCGTCGCGAAAGGAGGAGCTGTTACCCCTTTACAAGGCAGCACACAGCCACCGAGAGACCACGGGTACCACACAGGCTTCCAAGCCCATTTTCCAGGGTCCACAACCCCAGCTGAGGGATGCTAGTGAGAAGAAAACCCATTACCAGCCCAAAGAGGACTGGACACCTGGATCCCAGGAGGACAAAAACGGCAACGCACAGGTAAACGAGAGAGATGCTGGTGGCCCCCACCCATGGGGTCACAGCAAGGCCAAGCAGTATGGCTTCTCTTCCTTGCAGAACATCCCTGAGAGCTCCAGGAGGCAAAGCAGCTCCGACCTAAGGGAGACGCAACCAGGTGAGGGTTATTCCAACACCAGACTGTCCTTCCTGACCAGCAGCAGCACAGAGGAGAAGGATCACAGGGAGCAGGGACACAGACAATGGAGTGATGTGGACACACAGGCCTTCACAAAGCAGGAGGAGGAGGGCACGGGCGTGGCTCTGTTACATGCTGCTGAGCCAAAGTGCAAAGAGCCCCCTTCTCCTCAGCTCCCAAAGACCTTGGATTTCGGGAGGAACAGGCTCAGCTCTAGCAGCACCCAAAGCTTCCCCTACAGCAAATCAGAGGCAGGCAAGCCCCGCTGCTCGGTGCTGGAGAAGGTCAACAAGTTTGAGCAGCGGGAGCAGAGCACTCCCCGGCCCCAGAGCGCTGGTGTTCCCAGCTTTGGCCAGCACTACAGGCCAACCAGGACGAGCCAGCCTGCCAGCACAAGGTGCTCCACGCACAGCCCAGAGGACATGAGGAGCAAGCTGCCCAGTGAGCCAGGCAGGGGCTCCAGCCCGTCCATCAGGAACGGGAAGCTGGAAGGGGCTGACTGGTGCTCCGTAGAGCTGCAGATGGTGGCTTCAGTGAAGCAGGCAAGGCCCAGTGAGTACTACAGCCTGTCTCCTGAAAATGAGGTGCAAATAAGGGCAGCTCAGCTTCCGCGGAGTAGAAGCACATTCCAGCTGGGAGGCGAGCCTGAGAAGGAGATCCTCTGGAAGGATACCATCCAGGATGCACACGGGTCACAGCTGGACACGTCGTTTAACAGGGCCTACAGGAACAGCATTAAAGATGCCCAGTCCAGGGTGCTGAGGGCCACCTCCTTCCGGCGGATCAGCCCCCCATTCGGGAACACACCCAAGAGGATGCCCCAGAGGCCTGCCTCGGCCCACGTGGGCATGAGGAGCACGGTGGCATCCCCACATACCCCCAAGGAGAGGCACAGCATCACACCCACGGAAGGAGGCTTCTCCAGCCTGGACTACGCCAGGACGCAGCACGTGCTGCGCATCGGGGGCCGGAAGCGGCTGACGGCGGAGCAGAAGAAGCGCTCCTACTCAGAGCCCGAAAAGATGAACGAGGTGGGCATCTCAGACGGGGAGCCGTCGCCTTTCTCCTTCCAGAAGAAAAGCATCCATTTCATCTTCCCAGAGAACACGGTGGCCGACCGGCGCAGGATCTTCGAGAGGGACGGCAAAGCTTCTTCCACAGCCAGCCTGTCCAAGCCGGAGCTCAAGCAGCTCCAGCAGAGCGCCCTGGCCGACTACATTGAGCGCAAAACGGGGCGACGGCCGTCCTCACAGGACATTGGCCTGCTCCGGGAGCGCTCCCACAGCTCCTACCTGCAGCTGGGGGGCCCTGACAGCCAGAGCCTTTCCTCCGCCTCCAGCATGAATTCCCTCCAGGACCAGAACCTTTACCGCCGCAGAGAGTCTGTAGAGCGGATATCCAGGACAGGACGGATGTCTTCCACCCTTCCCCCTGGGCTGATGGAGTACTTGGACACGAGTGGAGATGAGAAGGTGCCAGGGCGCCAGGACAGCCTGGTCACCAGCCGGCCCAAACCAGAGAGGTGCCGGGATTACAGACCCAGATCGGATCTCACCAAAGGCACGCAGACAGACCCGCTGGGCATGCAGGGCCAGCCTCGCTACAGGAAGCAGGAGCAGGTCTTTGAAACACCCTCCACCGCCAGAAAATCCGGGAAATCGGTGTCTGTGGAAGACTTGCTCGATAGGTACGACAATCAGCCAGTCCCTGTGCACGTACGTTCCAGGTCGTCTCCCACAGCGGATAAGAAACACCAGGTATGTGGGAATGGGATCATGTGCACCCACAAGATGGGCTCTCAGAACCAGGGAATGGGGCTGATGTCAGAGAACAAACTGATACCCAGTCTAGGCATCACTGGCTAGGACTCCATTGATTAGAGACATTCAGCATGTGCTGAGGCAGTTTAGCACACCTTATTTAAAAGATCACTGGTGGGGCTCAGCTCTCCCTGCTGAGCTGTGTCAAGGGTGTCAGGGGTGCTGGGATTTCAGTGCATATGCTGGTGTTTTCTTGCTGCTCTGGACATCCCATCTGGGGTGTCCTGTCCTTACCTGCCAGCAGCACCAGAGAAGCACTAAGCACTTTTCTGGTGGAGTGTCCCACTAGGATGGTGATTTGCCTCAGCCCATTTTCCTGGTGCAAAGTAGAGGGGATTAGAGCCTGCTTGGAATTGCCTTGGCTCCCACTGTGCGTGACAGTGCTGAGAAGTGCTGGGCAGGGGCACTGCCAAATAACCATTATGTTTAGCCTCCAGCCCTGGAGGGAATCATCCAGGGAGAGAAAACTGAACAGAGACCCTGGCCCTTCCATGTCCCCTGCTTGGTGGTTGGAAACATCTCACTGATGTCACAAATGGGGAATTTGACTCTGATGATGGTAAACAGTAGAACCAGGCTAAATTCTTAAAGAACAACTGCCCAGGCCAGCACTTCAGCTGGCTGAAATCTGTTCAGACCTATTTAGGAAACTGCAACTGGTCGATCCACATGGCTTTACAGTGCTGGGTCTGCTGCCCCATCCCTATTTCCATGCCAGGCGCTATTCATCACAGAGAGAGGGAGCAAGCAACCAAAATGTGTGGACAGGCTCCTAGCCCCAAATAGGCTGAGTGTTTGGAGAGGCTCACATACTTCCAGGGCAGCTGAAATCCAGGACATCTCCTTCTACTCTTGCACTCACTCCTGGCTGGAGCAGATTATCCAGGAGCAACAAAGTGGTCCTGAGTCAAGTGATAAGAGAGGAGGCTCTGGGCAGCATCTCACAAATGAGCCCAGCTGGGGTGGGGGGAAGAAGCTGCCCTCCCAAACCCATTGTGTACTTCATTCTACACATCCTCCCTCAGCAGCCCTCAGCTCCCACACCACACCTTTAAATAGAGTGAATTAAAAAAGCAGCTTGTGAATATCAAGTAACCGGAATGCACTTCCAGAACCACCCCTGTCTCATCCCACCATCAGTATTTTTCCACCCCAGCCAGGCACCAGGCCCATCTGTGCCATTTTGTCACACTCACCGATCAAAGCAGCAACAAAACCAGACATCCAGAGAGACAAAAATCACCAAAGTGTACTTTTCGGTGACTGGTTGGATGACAAGCAGCCCCAGTTCATTTTTCCTCGCCCAACTCTTATCAGGCAGGAGGTACAGGGCAGTTCTTGAGATCTTTATTTCCCCCTCCTGACCCGTGTTTAATTGTTCATACACTCAGCAGCCAAACCAGAGGTTCTGCTTGTTGGAAGCCAAGTTGAGGAAGAGGGTGAAGAGCACTGCAGACCTGCTCACAGGATCTTAATTCAGGCACTGAAGGGGGGAGGGAGAGCCCTTATGGCTGTTTCCCAGAGGGATTTAGCTGTAACCACCTGTGGAACGAGGATTAGTCCCATGGGCAGCAAGGCACTTGTGAAAATCCTGTTCTTAAATCCTATCTTGACTTCCAGCCTATACACCAATCCATAGGGTCTGTTTGAAAGGGAAGTATATGTTGAAGTGCTTTCTTCATTAGGTTTGTTTCTGATTTATCTCCAATGCAAACCCACAGCTATAAACATGGGGGTCAAAGCCGAATCAACAGGGTGATAGTTATTTATTTATTTATTTATTTATTTATTTATTAGATTTCTTTTGGCCTTTTCAGGTTTTTTTCGTGGGAAACGTTTATTTCCAGTTTAGCAGCAGACTTCTCTGCCTCACTCACTGTTCATTTTTCAGGGTCTTGTGTACAGTGCTTAACGTTCCTTTCAGGCTGCATACAAATCACGTTGCACTGTCACTGCAGGAATTTGTTTAGAGATAGGAAGGAGTGGATAGCCATGGGGAATGACTTGCTCTCAGGCTTTTGAAGGCATTCTCATCCGTGTTTTGGTATTTTGTTTTGCTTTCTGCTGGCTGCTGACGCTGTCTTGGTACCCCAGGAGCTGCTGAGAAGGGAGAGCAGTGAATTCGGCCCCATGGTGAGGGACCCCTTCTACGTGGTCAGCGCAGGAGCCAGGTGGGTGTATGTCCATGTCCCTGTCACTGCAGGGCCAGCTCTGGCCATCCCCTCCCAGCAGCAGTTGTCTCGGGTTGTCTAAAGCTAAGACCTGCACAAAAACAGTTCTGGGTATGCTGTGCCTAGAGACTTAGGAGGAGTTGCAACAAGCTTTTTCTTTCAGCACAGACATTAATTTACTATCAAGTCCTCTTTATGTCATCGTGGAGGATGTTTGTGCAGCAAGTTTCAACTTAGGTAACTTCTAGAATGTGTTTGATCTGCTGTTGAAACTCACATTGGATGATTCCATCACTGAAGGATCCTAAAGGGAAAAATACCTCGATGTCCCTCTCTGGCTGGTTTGATCCACCCAGGATGCTCCCCTCCCCAAAAGCAAGGGACTAAACCCAGGCCAGGAGATTGCCTTTGGGCTGCTTCCCTTCATCGAGGCAAGATGTTTTGCTCAGCAACAGGGGAGAGAGAAATGTTTTTAAAAATAGAAAAGTGTAAGCACAAAACTCAATGTCTTAGGACTTGTGTAAGTCTCCGCTTAGCCACAGATTGTTTTGAAGTTAATGAGAACTGAAGTTGATCGTGCTGTATTTACATTTAAATAATAAATAGATGTTTGCCCTAAGCCCTGAGTGCCCAAACAGCTAACTCCCATTACAGTAAAAGCCATCAAGAGGGACTAAAAGCATTGCTCACAAAGGAGCTCTGTTCCTCACAAACTTGCAGTAAATGCCAGCCCTCTCTGTGGTCACAGTGGGAGTTAACACTGCTGTCTCCAAAGGTTTCTCCATGCAGCTCTGGGTCAGAGAGTGACAGCTGGAAGCAGAGGAAGGCTCCTACTCTGGCTGATCTTTCTTCTGGCCATTTTTGCCCCTAAGAACACGTAGATGTTGTTTTAAAGGGACTCAATCTGCCTGTAGGCTTCTTTAAAACACACTCATTTACTTTGATTTGGAATAACTTTTTCCATGTTTTTTCCTAAGAGAACAATGCAGCTGTTTCAATTCCTCCTGCCTCCCCTTCTCTCCTAGAGATGGCATTTCATCCTGCTGCTCAATCACTACTTGTGCCTTCCTTTTATATTTTTTTTTCCCCCAACCTATTTTCCAAGTAATGGGATTGAGCACCCAGACCAAAAACAAGTTTATTGGGGCACGAAATGCAGGTTTCTCATTTTCATGCGTCACTGCACAAAGATTATTGGTTATTAACAGTTTTATGATTTTGTGCAGCATAGGCATCCCGCATGCTTCACAAGCACATTTCTTCTGGGAGATGGGAGGTTGCTTTCCCTTCTTGCTCAGAATTGGATTTCCCAAAAGATAAAACAAAATGATAAGAGAAGTGTTTTCCATGCATGGGCCCTTCAGGGAGGCAAGGCAGGCAGTAGGAATTACATTTCTAGGTTTCCTTGGGACACAGCTGCCCCACATGCTGGAGAGGAGATGGGACCATCCCTACTACCTCATGCTTGAGGAGGAAAAGAGTCAGATGGTTAAGTGAGGAAAACCTTGGTCAGCAGACACTTGGTCCAGTCACACGTGCTCTTCCCCTGCTCCCCAGGTGTCACAGGACATTGGGAACTGCTCCACCAGTTTTAGAATCCACAGTTGCTTCCACAGTAGGAGAGATCTCTGAATTAGAGAATCACCATCTGGCATTCATGACAAACACTGAGCATCTGAAAAGAATACACACTGCTACTGTCCAGGAACCACAGACAATACCAAGAGCAGTCTGTCTGGAGAGTTTCCCCACCCCCAGGCACAGCCTGCCAAATTCTATTCTCAGTCACACCAGAATGAAGCCAGAACAACCGATGTCTTTGACAGAGTTATTCTTAATTTGTACCAGTACATTGGAGAACAAATTTGGGGCCCAAGCCTCCAGCATCACAGATTGGCAGTGTGGGGATTATTTGACAATGCATCTCAAGAACAGAAAATGCACTGGCAGTAGAGCTTCATTGTGTTGGAGTGGTTTATGGTATGACCTTGTGGTTCCAGGCCACCTTCTCTTGCATCTGCCAGTGCCATTATTACTGCTCAGTTTGTTTTCCAGCTGAGCAGCCAGACAGAGCAAATGAGTTTGGCTCTAGATTCCAAGGAGGATCCTCACTCCAAAGGCCAGACACTGCTTCTCAGGCCCACATGTGAGCACCCTAAAAGATGTGGAAGGAATAATTCAATCTGCTGGCTTTGCAGCCTTAACATCTGCTTGCAGTTGGAATGTGTTTGGTTTGGTGTTTGTCACACCTGCCTGTCTGAAGATCTCCTTCTCCTAACAGGATTCCAAGGCTACAAGAGCTTTTTTCAATTTTCATCGTAGTCAAAATAGTGCATTTTTTGGCCTTGCTTTGTTCTTGGAGGCAGTTGAATCATTTTAATGGCACCTTTCCAAAAGGAGCAGATAACATTATGGGAATATTTGGCCCATACAGCTGAAATTCTTAAGATTACAAGCAATTGAGAATGGAGTTTGATGGTAGATAATATCAAATAGTCTATCTTACAACAGTTGCTACTCATCCCATCTGTAACAAACAAAATTGAAAGCAGAGTGGGAGAGGAAGCATTAGGGCATTAGGTTTTCCTAATATTTTTTCCACTGAGTTACTGCTGTGGTGCTTCCTATATGTGTGATGTAGCACACACTGAAAATGATGGGAGAGGAAATGAAAATGAGAGGGAATGGATCTCACTCAGGATTTTGCTTTTGGTTTCAAAGCACAGCTGTGACACTTGCCTCTGATAGTGTTGATAACTTGCCCATTAAGGGCATGCACTATAAATTTTCCTGCCCATTGATGAGTTATTAATCTTACCATGGTCTGTCTCTTGGTGTTTAGGTCTTTCAGCAAGAAAGAAAGAAGCTACTCAGAGAAAACGGCGTTCACAAGTTACTATCCCCATCCCCTCCGCAGCACAGAGGCCGTCGCCGGGCCTGCCATGCTGGTCGAGAATCACAAGCTCTCAGAACTCTCCAGGCCAGATGACAGGACTTCTGCATTTTTCTCAGCCCCAACAGAGGCAAGGAGTCACTATCCTGAGCAAAAGCAAGGCTTTAAACCCTTGTTCCTTAACCTTACTCCTTCTGGTCCTGGCCACTCTTCCCCTAATACACCCACCCAGGCTCCCTCAGTCTTCCAGAGCACAGGTGACAGCCAGGTTCCGAGACAACACCATGCCAAACGAGAGGCTGTTCCCCCTGAGGGCAACGGGAGCACTCAGGCACAGCCTTTGGATGCTGTCCAGGACAGATCCCCTGAGACTCCCACGGAGGAGATGATGTGGAGAAGGAAAGCCGGGCTGCTGCACAGGTCCCTCCCGCCCAAAGTAGGGTGGGCTCATTCGGCCAAAGACGGCGGCTACGCGAGGGCCATGGTGTCTCCTCCGGTGGCCGGGCCGAAGCCCTCGCAGAGGTGGCAGTCCCTGCCCACACAGAGCAGCACTTCCTCTGATCCAGAGACTCCTTCTCCCCAGAGCATGACCCAGCTCCGGATCTCGGAGTCGGGGCTGCAGCTCACGCCCCCGCCATCGCTGCAGGACGAGGACGACGAGGTGTTTGTCGTGCCTTCCCAGCCGCCCTTCTCCCCGCCAGCGCCATCCCGTCCTCTTCCCGAGCTGAGCTCTTGCACTTCTGCCAACGGCAGGGAGGAATTCCCACCTCCTCCCCCTCCCGTTGAGGGGAATGGGGCAGCTGGAGACAAATCCCCCCGGCTCCTGGAGGAGGCCAGCGTGAGGTAAGGGCGGGCTGGAGCGCGGCGGCTCGGGCGGTGCAGGGCCATATACAGTAAGATATGCAGGGCTGGGACAGATGGGGACAGACAAACTCACTGCTGGTCTGCCATGAGCAGCCTCAAGGGATGTGGCCAGAGCAGGGTCTGCCAGCAGGTGCACTGACAGGTGCTCCCCAAAACCCCCAGGACAGGGAGGATCACTCCTGGGCTAGTTCTCCCTGCAGATTTCAGTGAGTTGCTTCTGACTCACTCTCCAGCACAGAGTTAGAATGGCTGCTGGCTCCTTCCAGTTACTGGATTTTGAGAGACAGCTGTGAAAATCCATGATGGGTGTTTCCAAACAGTTAGGTTTTCCCAGAATATATTTTGGACCTGGCACAAAATAATGCTGTTATGAAACAGTGACCGTCTGCCAAGAAATGACAATGCAGATATGTCACAGTCAAGCTGTATAGGGAAATTCTCCTGAAGGATAGGACTTGGGGCGAGGTGCCCAGGTGGTTTAACTCAGCACAGCTTCCCTCACTCCCAGGGAGCTGCTCTGATATCCATCTGGGGAGAATCTGGCTATAGGAGTGGTTGGTTTTTCCAACATATGATGGACACATGGGTAGAGGCTGCTCAGGATGGCACTCCCGGGTGGGCAGGCGCAATGTCCCCAGCCTGCCAGCAGAAAACAAAGTGACTTGGTGTTCACTAGTTCTTTCTGTGTTGGAAGGACAATCCAGCAGTGCCCAGATTGAAGGGACAAAACAATTCTGGTGCCAGTGGCTTCACACTGTGGACCCTCCAGATTGGAATGAGAAGCAAGGCACAAAAAAAGTGAGAGAGAAAGAAAACTTCCTTCTTGTAGGCCTTTACTTTGTGTTCACAATGGTCCTGGGTGGTAGTTTTCTCTTCATCTGACGGAATGTTTCTGTCCATAGCAGCTTCAAAAGCTTTCCCAAAGCCCTGGCTGAGAGGGAGATAACAGGATTGGGCACCAGCACCAGTGAAAATAACTGGCCAACCCCGTTAAAGAGGACTGGCTCTCCATCTGCTCTGGATCAGCAGCACCAGTCCCCTGCTTCTTCTGAAGGGTCTCAGAGCACTGACAGACAGCCTGAAGGTAGCCCCAGAGAGCCAGCATTGGAAAATGCCAGCCTGGACTCCGGGATAACCAGCACAGCACCCCCAGTGAAGGCAAAGAACAAGACCCCAGAGGATATTAAGTCAGAGGCTCTAGCAAAAGAAATTGTCCATAAAGACAAGTCTCTGGCTGATATCCTGGATCCAGATTCCAAAATGAAGACGACCATGGACTTGATGGAAGGGATTTTCCCCGGTGGAACCAGCATGCTGAAGGAGAACAACATGAGGAGGAAGATGTCACAGACACAAGCAGGCAGGACGGCGGTGGCGGGTGACACGTAAGCACTGCTGGGCACAGCTCCCTGCTCCCTTGCTTCTAAGGACAACCTGTGCCAAATTTTTCTGCATGTCTGTAGGTGAGAGTGAGTTTTGCAGTTCAGAGGTATGAGGCCTGGCAGGACATTTCCAAACAGCCTTTCCCATGAGCTGGGCTCTGTGTTTGGGCTCTGAGCTCGCCTCTCTGGGCTGCATAGAAAACAATGCTGAGCTTGGAAACAGAGCAGGAAATGAAACATCCCTGGAGGTATAATTGGATTTTGCTATCTGAACCTTAGTAATCTGAAGCAGTTCAGTCCAAAGCAAAGGAACAGAGATAGGGAAGTAAAATCAGGATGAAAATAATGGCAGACACAGAGATAAAAAGAGGCCAAATTCTGGAAGGAGGGATATGGGGATGTACTTATTACAAGATCAGTCCAAGTCCCCAGTGTGGATTTTGAAGACAGAGATTTCCAAATGGCAGCTGGAGAACTGTCCAGAAATCAGGTGTACTGCATGATGCCAGGTAAGGTCAGTCTGGCCACCTCCAGCCGAGCTGTGCTGGCTGACCACCAGCAAGGTAAATCCTGTGCAGAGCTGTCCAGTCACCTTTAAACCCAGTGGCTGTGCTGTGCTGGGACAGCAGCTGACACGCTCCCTCTGATGGCAGGAATCTGCCTTGTCCTGGTGGGTAATCACACTGGGAAGGTACCAGAGAGGGAGTAATGGAAAACCATGGATCTAAACACTGGGAAAAGTCAGGCTCAGACTGAATTCTTTCTTTATTGTGCTCTAGGAGAGAGGAAAAGGAAGCTCCTGTCACCCTGATCACCTGTCCTGCTTACTACAGTGTTTCAGCGCCCAAAGCAGAACTGCTGAATAAAATCAAGGACTTGCCAGAAGAAATAGATGAGGAGGAAGAGCTGCTGGACATCAATGAGAAAAAGGTAAATTCATCACACAGCACTGTTTGCTGCTCACATACCTGAAGTAATAATAAGCCCTGAAGTGCATTTCTATTTTCTGTCAGCTTTTGGCAGCACCCAAAATTGCATGGGAGCGATTAGGCCGCCTGTGAAGCTTTGTTAGAGTGACCCAAATTGTATAAGAGAGTTAATCTGAATTAATCACTGCAAATTGAGTACCAATCTTGCACCACCCTGAGGCGGGCCTGGATCATACCAAGTGCTGAGTGTACAGATTGTCAGGGGCAGTCTCTGTTCCACAGCAAGGAAGGAAAAGAGAGAGGTGAAGCAAGTTGTGCAAGGCCAGCTTTGGTTGGAAACAAGAACAGAGTCCAGCTAGTGACTGTATTGAGTGCAGGAGATTTTTTTCCCTGGACTTTTCTCTTCAGTGAAGTCAGTTTACTCATTTCACCTGCTGTCTGCACTGGCTGCATGCAAAGAAACATTGGTTACTCTTTTGCCCCCTCACTTTATTGTTTCTGTGACCCACTGAAAGCCACTTGCACCTCAGCAGCTCAGTCACCACAACCTCCATGGGATGGCTTGGAAGGGCAGAGAGCAGGCAGGAGGGGAGGACACATTTTGCTCTCTTACTGAGGCTATATTTCACTAGAATGACCCCTGCTGCTCTTGCTGGAGGCTTCCTTGCTCTGCTTCCAGTGCTTTTGCAGGGCTTTCTGATTTGCCCCTATGGTTGTCTCACATTAGTTACCTGGTAATTACAGACCTGCTGCTTACCTCCCACATCCCAGGGAGCCACAGGCAGGTGTTTGTGGCCTGTTGAGCCTCTCTCACACACCTCCTACCTTCCTGTCAAAAGCAGCCAAGCCTGCCTCTAAGTCCAAACCATCCCACACTGCCATGGACAGAGTAGCAGAGCCCAGTGTTCATTTTCTCTTGACCACCTCTTCTTTCTGTGGCCTTACACAGATTCTGGGTCACAAAATACACCAGTGGATCACTAATCAAAAGCATTTGCCCTGGGCCTTTGCCTGCTGCTTTCATCATCTGGCCCAAGCCACTGGTTGTAGTGCACCCAGCTCCAAAGGGAATGGCAGCCCCTGCCATGTCCATAGCATTCCTTGGATGCCCTTCAAAATCTGCCTGCTCATACCAGGGTGAAAGGTGTGGAGTGACTCAACAAGACAAGGGTGCTGCACCATGAGCCTGCCATGGAGGGCAGGTGTCAGGCCTCAGAGGTTACATTTGCATGGAAAGCCAGAAACAGATGGGAGTGATGAGGCCCAGGCAGCACAGTCTGGCCTCTTTGTTCACTGTCTGTGTGCAGGAACATTTGCACAGGCTCACCTGAGAAAGGGGCTCCTGAGGGTTACCTGAGAAGGCAGCTCTGGGAGATCACTTGGATAAACCAAGCTTGTTTCCACTGTAAGTATGGAAAGGAGCTCTGTTGGCTGGTATTTGGGATTGCCTGAGAGTCAGTGATTAATGAGCAGGCCCCAAAGTCACAGGCCCCTCCAGCTCCCAGGCCTTCAGAACAAAGGTACCTCACTCTCAGGAGCCCCATGGCCTCCTGCTACAGTTGGACAGCAAATCTCCTGGAGCAGGGAGGAACAGCAGCCAGTTCCCAGCAGCTCCATCCACCTGAAAACTTGCTGAGGTTAATGCCAGTCTTTGGGAGCACCCCATGGAGTCCTGCCATAGAGATTTCCCCATGGAACTGTAACCATTGAACATGGGTCCTTCCTTTTGCTCCTTGGGATTTGGTCCAGCAATCAGCTGCTGAGAATCTTTCTTTGGAAGGGGGAATTAGAATCATAGCCCTAGGGAAGGGCAAGGGCTGGGTTTTGTCTCTGGATACTTCTGAGGGAAGAATGCCCATAAAGGAGTTTTGATTGACCCTTAGGTGATGGGATTTGGTACCACCTTTGCTCCCTCTCCCCTGAGCTACCCTGCTAGCCAGTGGAGATCATTCCAGGGAGTGGATGTTTGTTTTCAGGGAATATTACTGGCCTTTTGCTCAGCCTTTGCGTGTGTGTGGCAGCTGAGAGCAGGCTGCAGTGCAGCCACAGAGCAATGCACACCCAAGTGTTCCATCTAGTGGTGCCTGGCCATACAGTGCTGTGTGCTCCCTGCTGCCAGAGCAGCCTGGGAACCCCACTGCCAGCCCACCCCAGGAGCCAGGGCCAGCTCAGTGACCCCAGCCTGAACCTGTGTTTGAAAATCCTTCCTCCTCTGAAGCAGGACTGCCTCCTGCCTGGAATGACACTCAGTTGTGATGGAAGGAGGACTTTGAGAGAGTATTTTCAGGCCACCTTGTGATTGACTTCATCCTGCAGTGTTTGTGTGCAGAGTAGATGAACACACAGGTGTTTGTGCCTCAGCAGTGCATGAACTGGAGACACTCAGAATCCCTGCCTGTTGTATGGAGAGCTTCTCCTGTTTGCTGTGCTCTCAGTTACGAGTAAATGGAAGCAAGAATTGCAAGCCCTAGGCCAGAGACTTGCTTTTGCATATGTCTTTCCACTAAATCCTAACAGAAATTAGGATCACATGTGCAGCACTGCTGTTCCTGCAGTAACTGAACCCCGGGGGCCTCCTTTTCTTTGGCAGGGAAATAGGTGTCAGTGTTCTTGCAAAAAGGGTGTGTGCTCTGTGTTCAGACACTGAGTAAATCCAGAGCATCTTTGGTGTAAATGCTTCTTTGATGCCTCTGTATGTGAGGCACTTGTTTGGTGCAGTTCAAGGTGTTTCAGGCTGGGCATGAGGAACACATCAGAGACGTGGCTGCAGCTCTTTTCACTCAGGTTTTAAAGAGCATTCATCTGTAGGTAGCTGGGTATCAGAATATGGTGATCAGATCCCTTTTATAAATATTCATTGAACAAATATTCCTTATTATAAATATTCATTGAACAAACACATCCTCATGCAACCTGATGGGCTACTTGGGTTATCTCCGAAGTGGGGAATTTCAGTATTTTCTCTGTTTCCTCCCTTTTTTGTCAGCTGTTGCTGACCTGACCCTGCTCCTCAGGAACTGCAGCCACATCCTCTTGTTGTCGTCACCCATATGAGCAGGGTGATGCTGGTAACAACCAATGTGGCAATGCTTCCCCTCCAACAGGCTGAGCTCATCGGGAGCCTGACCCACAAACTGGAAATCCTGAAGGAAGCCAAGGAGGGCCTGCTCGCAGACATTAAGATGAATAATGCTCTTGGAGAGGAGGTGGAGCAGCTGATCAGCACGCTGTGCAAACCCAACGAGTTTGACAAGTACAAGATGTTCATTGGCGATCTGGATAAGGTGGTGAACCTCCTGCTCTCCCTCTCCGGACGCCTGGCCCGCGTGGAGAACGTCTTGAGCAGCCTGGGGGACAACGCCAACAGCGAGGAGCGGGTACGTATTGACACAGCCCCGGCCTGCCCGGGCCGTGGGGCTGCAGCCACCACCACCACCACGGCATTACAGCGACCTCCAGGGGCTGCCAGGAGGGCAGCACAGCGCTCTCGGTGCTCGTGTACCCGCGGTAGCTCAGACATTGTCCCTGGGAATCTCAGTCCTCTTTTGTATAAACGGCTGGGATCCTGCAGCCTTTGTCTGGACACAGAGCAGCTGTGTTGGGGACAGCCACGTTTTAACATTTTTTGGGTGGTTTTGAAAGCAGCTTTTCCTGGTAGCTGTTGCTTTCAGGCAAGGCTTCCTGACGTTATTGGAGCACTTTCTGCCTCCCATTGCCAAGCACATTCAGAGTCCAGTTCAGTGGGGTTCGCATTCGCTCCGTAACGAGGAATTCTTCCTCCTCTTCCAAGCTTTTCACTTTGTGTCTGGGAGCTTAGCAGCCATCTCCAGAGGTGGCAGGCGTGGTGCTGGGAGGAAGGGAGGGGGGGATCAGACCGTGTGGTGGTACTGAAGGGCTCTCTCTGGTGTGCAGAGTTCCCTGAACGAGAAGCGGAAGCTGCTGGCCGGCCAGCACGAGGACGCCCGGGAGCTGAAGGAAAACCTCGACCGTCGGGAACGGGTGGTCTTGGACATCCTGGGCAACTACCTCTCCGAGGAGCAGCTCCAGGACTACCAGCACTTTGTGAAGATGAAGTCTGCGCTCCTCATAGAGCAGCGAGAGCTCGATGACAAAATCAAGCTGGGCCAGGAGCAGCTCAAGTGCCTGGTGGAAAGTCTCCCCGTGGACTTCACGCCCAGGGATGCAGCAGCAGCAGCTGCCCTGGCTGCAGCACTTGCTACCTCCTCTGGGGTGGGTGGTAAAACACCTCCAGCAGCCTCTTCCTCACTCTAACCTGTCCCAGGTGGAGCTGGGATACAGTCCTGCCCTTTGATCCCAGTACTTGGCAGACGGTCCTCTTCAAAGACAGTGGACAGAGACAGGTCTAAATCAAGATTTTAATGAAGGAAAAAAAAAATAGCAATAATAAAGGTTTTATTTTCCTTTCCTTCCACCTCTGCTTCCTAGAAACTTAAATCATTGTGGAGGGAAATCTTCCTGCCAGAGATGAAGAAGAATCTCACAGGAATTAAACACATGACCTTTAATAAAAAACATGACCTCCTCTCTTCTCTCCCTTTTCTGCCTACCTGACACCTCATTAAATAATGAAGGATCTAAGAATGAAGCCTTAAAAATAAAACCAACCCATTTTACTGAACATTATTGATATTTATATTTTTTAAAGAACAAGACAGAATGTGTAAGTTTTTGTACATACTCTAATCAGTT
Organism: Trochalopteron elliotii; assembly: GCA_024734555.1. Lineage (NCBI taxonomy): Eukaryota > Metazoa > Chordata > Aves > Passeriformes > Leiothrichidae > Trochalopteron > Trochalopteron elliotii. Next base: position 381,951 of record JANPWX010000600.1, on the reverse strand, counting down.
ACTTGATTCTACTTTGTTCTGTATGTAGAAAAGACATTTAATTTTGTATTTTGTGAAGACCTTAACAAAAAGAGGGAACCCCAAAGATAGTCATGCAGTAGCTTGAAACATCTCATCGTGGTTTTGTTGCTGTTGTTGCGGTTGTTTTTTTAATATAATAAAGGGCTACCAGAAGCAGCTTCACCCTGTTTCAACACATGCTAAAGATACCATTAAGTGGCCTTACAAAGGAGATTTTGGCCACGAAAATAACAATTTTTTCTTCTTCTGGAGCCTGTGATCCTCTTGAGTCTGGAGTTCAAACACCTTTTCTGGCAACTTGCATCTCAGGAGTCCAAGCTAGCATGAAGCAAGGAATTCACTGCAGGAATGTGGGGGAAATTCTGTGTTTCTGTTGCAGCCTGAAAGATTTCCCTGAGGTGTGACAGAGGTCTCTACTGACATGATTTATAGGCCCCGCTTTGAGTAGAGTTTCAGGGAAACAGTGGGGGGAGCTGTTTCAATCCAGTCAACACATTTAATTTGCCCTAAAAAAAAAAAAATCCTACCCACTGCTGCGGTTTAATTTATTAGATTAAAAAACACTTTTAATTCAGGTTTGTTTGGTTTTTTTTGCAGCCACCCTTCCATCTTACACTTACCAAAACAACTCACAAAGACGTGGTAGATCTGGGAGGTGTTTGTATATTTTCCATTTAGTGAGTTCTTTCTTGAAACATACAAGTCCTGCCGTTTATCCCCAGGTCAGGAAGAGGCTTCATCCAAACAGGATTTGCCTGTTTACTCCAGGAACCTGCATGGCTTCAGGGGGAGCACCTCCAGCAAGTTTGGGATGGGTAAGGCAAGTCCTGTGTGTGTTCCCACAGTACACAGAAACATCGGTTAATGAGGCAAGTGGTAGTCACTGATATTTTTATAACAGCTTATATTTTCAAGTGAGAAATGAGTTAAAGCCACAATTTTTGTGGTAAGGGCAGAAAAACTCTCTTTACACAGTTTGTTCAAAAATCACCCCCCTAACTGCAAAGTTTACTGAATTTGGTAGAAGTACACCTAGTATATGTACTTGATATGTATTTAAAGGTAATTAAACATCAGGCAAGCCTGGAGATTTACTTCTCAGGCAAAAAGATTTACTTCTTTCACCTCTGGCAAGAAGGGGAGTGCATTCATTGCTCTTTATCCCACCTTGCTTTTTTTTATGGCTATGAAACTAAAAGATAATGGAAACCCCGCATTTCCCAGGCTGATGATATGATTTCATGGGACAGGAATACCAGGGATAGAAATTTACACCTACTGTCCAGTCCTTGTAAACTTTACTGACACAAATCTGCATTTTTGGGTCTGGCTACATGAGATTTTTAAAACTGAACCTATATTGCAGTGGCTGCAGTGGAGAAAGCCAGGACACCAGATACAGTGAGCCTGATCTGCTGTGCTACCCAAAACACATCTAGGGGAAGGGGTTTTGAGCAGCCTGGCAATTTTTGCTAAAAATGAGCCACATTTTTATAACAGAAACATCTGGTTTGGATATTGGTGTAGAATGCCCTACATCCCACCCTGCCACAGGGATGAGAGCATGGCCTGTTTGCCAGCCTGGGTGGCCTCTGTTTTTAGGTAACAATGGGTGGGATCCCTTCCCAAGTCAGTTTATGGTACCTGGGTCAAGCACCTTCTCCAGAGCTGTCTCCAGGTAAGTCATGGACTGTTGAAGGATCGTGGGACAGCCACCTTCAGCTGGCTACAGGCACAGTGGAAAGCACAGATCTCCCTTCAGTGGCTTGAGGAAAACCCTGGTAAGGACAAAGCAGTTACACTTCTGACACTTGGTGTCAGTTCCAAGTAAAATCTCCTTGCAGAAAACCAATACCATTATGTTACATTTGCAGGTTAGCTAGGAATAGCCTTTTTCCTGGGTCAGCATCCCTTAAATTATTCTTTCTAGTCAAAGCAGGCCAGCTCTCAGTAAGGCCTCACGTGCTTTTAGCAACATGCATGTGATACAAGCGCCAGGAAAATCTAGTCATCCAACTTAAAATTGGCCTTTTTTTATCAGAGCCCTTGGGCAACTGACAGTCACAAGGAATTCACATCAGATGCCTTCCTCAAGACTAAATCTAGTAAAGAGTGTTTACATACCAGGGTCTGTTGGTTGTAAGTTTGCACACAAGATCTTTTGTGAAGGTTACCTATAAAATTGGTCAAACCCAGAGCATGACAACAGTTTATGTGTCAGTTTATCCATCATCTTTACAACTCAGCTGCTGTTGTGATTGTTTAGGCTGGTAAGCAAGCAAGCAAAGCAGACTGGATAGCACTCCATACCCACTCCACATAAATCCTGTCCTTTGCAAAACAGGGAACAGAGTGAGCTTTTCATCCAAAAGCCCCTGCTTTAAATCAGTGTGAGCAAACTGAGGCACACCTAGAGACCTCATCCCCTATTTCTCCGTGCCTCATTCAACCACCCTCCAAGCCAGAGTTTATATAAGAGCTGTTTACCCCTTTACACCCCTGCACAGGGGATGTGTCCTGACTGTGGCACAGTGTTCTGGCTTGGCTGTGTTCCCACAGAAGTGCTGCTGGTGCCTTTGCACACGAGCCAAGTGTCGTGCAGCTCTGATGTGTTACAGGGTTTTTCTATCCATGTGTTACTGAACAATCAGCCTTTGTGTTGTGCAACTGGATGTGTGTCTGTGACCAGCCTCAGTGTGCATCAGTGCCAAAAGCATTGCAAAAATCTCCTTTTCTTCTTGCCCCTTTCAGGATGTCGGGGAGATGGAGCCAGCCAGACTCAGCACCCTCAGACACACTTGAGAGGGGTGTCAGTGTGGCTCTGCCTGCTTTGGGAATTAGGAAAAAGGGCTTGTTCTTCCCTACACTATATAGGAAAAGGGTACATGTGAGCCAGGCAGCTTTTTCCTCTGTGGTTTGCAGCCTGAGGCCATGGCCTTCTGCTAGGGCTGTGCTGAGAAGCAGGGGGACTTCAAATGAGAAAATCCAGCCATACTTTTTAAATTCTTCTTCGTTTTAGCACTAGATGAACTTAGAGAACTGAAATGCAAAAGAAAAAGAAAAAAAAAAAAAAAACAAGGACATAAATCAGCTGGGGAGGGTAAGAGCTGGTGAAAGCGTGTCGGAATATGGGGGAAACTCCTCATAAGGTGCTTGTGCTTTTACTGAGGTAAAATAAAACTCTGATTAAACAGACAAACAAACAACCCCACCAGCTTAGAAATTATGAAATTAGAATATGAGAATCTGTGACAGGAGGTTTTGGAAAGAAAGGGGGCCCTGAGCAGAAGTTGCTCGTGGCTCTTCCTGACAAAATTTTTGGCGGGAACCATTTCACCTCACCAAGGGCCCCCCCGCCGCCATCTTAACGGGGGCTGCTGAGGGGAGCCCTGTTGGTGAGGGGCTCTGGACACCCAGCCCTCACCAACACCTCCAAAAACTCCAAAAAACACAGCAAGGCTCACTGCCTGCCCCTCCTGCTGTGTTTTTATGGCCAACAGCTGTGTGGCCTTTAGGGCTAACAAGGGACAGCTGGGCTGGGGGCAGCCAAACAGGAGTCCAGACCTGAGGAGGTGCAGGAGGATGCACATCTCAGCCTGATGAGAGAAGGTGAGTAAAGCTATATTTTTAATGCCTTTTTTTTTTTCTCTCACTTCATGGGGCACATTGGCAGCATGCAGCTGGATTGGAGGTTTAAGGGGCAAAATATTGTTGGAAAGCAGGAGCATCAGGTGTTTGGTTTCTGAAAGGACGGAGCTTGCTGGCCTGTGGGGATGGGGGAGTGCCCACACCGTGGGGGTTTCAGCATGGCAGGACTTGCCCTCATCCCTCAGCTCCTGCCCACAGCCCAGACAGGACAGGTACAGGGTCTGTACCCTCCTGCCCACAGCCCAGACAGGACAGGTACAGGGTCTGTACCCATCTGACCCCAAGGATATCCCACCCCAGCAACATCCAGTGATGTGCCCAGACCTCCATCACACCCTGGGAAAGGGGAGTGGTGTGCTTATGGTTTCCTGTGTGCCACCCAGAACAGTTATGATGTAATGCAGCACAAGGTTTGAGGCTGACTTTCTAAAGTGAGTGGTAAAGTGCCCTTTGGTCTGTAAAGGTTGGAACAGGGGCTGAGGGAGTGGGAGGTGAGGACGTGAGGGAGGAACATGGCAGTCACCTCCCACAGAGCTGGCTGGTGGTAGCCTCCTCATTTTGTACACTGGTTCTTGGTTAATTTTGTAGGTGTATTGTTTGGAAGAAATTGTCAGGCAGCGTTTTGCTTGTAAATTCCACGGGAAGCAACCCCACTGGTTTCTCTTGCCTCACCTAGGGCTGCCCCTCAGCTTCCCTAGCACCCAATTCCTGCAAGTACAGTGTCCTCTGACTGTGTTTTGAGGCTGTGACAATCAGTGCCACAGGCAGGCTCGTGTAGCCACAGTCACTTGGATGGCCTATTTCTGTCGAGTGAAGTTAATGTGAACTGCTCAGGGAGAGGTTATTTTCTCTGAAGACAAAGCTGCTGGTCTGTCTTAGCCCTCACTGCTCTTCTAAGTTGTGCATGAGATTTTATTTTTCCTGTCCAATCTATTGCTTCCAAACTCATCTCTTTTTTACAAGTGGTTATTTGTTCTCATCTTCCAAGGTGTGAGCACCTATCACTTAATCCGTGCTGATAAAATTATTTAGGTTAGAAAAGACCCTTAAGGTCAAGTGCAACCTGAACCTAACACCACTAAATCCACCACTGTGCCCCCAAGTGCCACATCTCCACCTTTTCTTTTCTAAGTACCTGCAGCCATGGTGACTCCACCACTTCCCTGGGCAGCCTGCTGCACTGAAGAAATTCCTCCTCACACCCAACTAAGTGTCCATGTTGTAAGACACAGCCTCACAGCTGTTCTGTAGGGGGTTTTGAGGTCCCATTTACGCCTTGGTGGTGTAAAGAAATAAAATGGTGACTGCACACTGTGCAGGATTTAAACTCAAAAAAAAAGAAAGAAAACCTGCACCCTTAGGCCATGCTGTGGTGCTTTCTGCTCCTCCCAACAGCAAGCAGGGCTCAGGCTTCTCCCAGAAATCTTGACATGAGTTCCCTGTGCTCAGGAGAGCACACTTGGCAGGGACAAGTGTCACCTTCCCATTCACTGTGACCCTCTCCTCTGCAGCAGACCATGGAGTTCTGGCTTTCCCGATGGCTTTAGCAGGAGACAAAGCCTTGTCACCACTCCAGGAGCCAGCCAGGGCCTTCTGAATTTACTGGTGTCACTTAGAGGAACAGGATTATTTATAGCTCCTGGGCATGGGAGAAACGACTCAAGCAGCAGGAAATGCTGGCAAAGGGATGCTTCCTTCCTACCCTTTCTCCTGCTTTATGGTCTCCTGAGTGGTAACTGCCAGTGCTAAAAAGCAGGATAAAGCTAATTAATTCTTGTGGGGAGTCCAGGAGGGGGGTGCCCCCTGGGAAGGAACTGTTTGTACCCTGAGCACTGCAGTCAGGAACACTTGTGGCTAACCTACTTGGCAATCAGGACTGCCAGCTTAAGGGCAAAAAATGGGATTAGCTTTATTCTTGTCACTTCTGAGACACACAGACCTCACCTGACCAGGGCAGCCTGGAACAGAGACACAGAGCTGTAAGCTCTCCTGTGCCCCTGCTACATCAGGGCCTTGTACTTTTTCAGGGTCACACACCTGGCTGAACTTACCTTCAGGGAGGAACAAAACAAAACAAAACAAAAAGTGTTCTCTTTTCCCCAACTCCCCACCCCAAATACCCTGCAAAACACAACAATCCCAGGTCTTACTTGACAAGGCAAAGCATCAGCAAGACTTGTCTTTAGCTTTCCCTAATAAACACACCCAAGCCTCTAAACACTGAGCTTCCTGTCCCATAAATGATGCAGTAGATGCAGGACAGGAATGAATCCCTCCATTATCTGTGGCCCTGCCCTGCAGTGCAGCCAGGCTCCTGCCATTTCCCCTGGGGGTGCCCAGCTTCCAGCAGCTGCTACAGTGCAGGGCTGAACACTGCTGCTGACATGAAGGCAGCCTGTCAGACTCCCCAAAAAAAGCCTGGGATGGCTGAAATACTCCAGAGAGGGGTATTGCCCTAGCCAAGCAGCTGTTCAAGGAGCAGCTGTGCCTGGATTAGCCAACAGGGATCACATTCCAGCATTGGAGCAGCGTTTGGCTGAGAAGGCCTCACCTGCACAGGCTTTACTGGCTGAGCCACACTGGGCAGCACAGTCACACAGCCACAGAGGCAAAACGTCCAGGCTCCCAGTTCCACACAGCATGAAGGACTTCCTTCCTTTCCATGGGGTCCTCAAATGCCACAGCAGTCCCAGCTCCAGCCTGTCTTGGGTCAGCATGACCAGCAGGCTGTGGGGAAAGAGCAGTAGCAGACACACTCCAAGGCACTGCATGAGCACAGAGGTTGTAAGCAGAAGCCAGTCTTTACTAAGCTTGTTCCCTTCTTCATCTGCCTGACTGTGGTTGGTTGTGTTCAGTGCACTCAGGATTAAATGGTAACTCTGCTGGATACAGCCCTTTAGCAGGGAAGTGTTGCAGACACTGACCCACAGGCTGCCACAGGGTTTGTCACCCACACCTGACCTGCCACAGCACCTGATCCTCTGTCTCTGGCAGTGTCAACACCTCACGAGCACCAGGAAGAGTCTGGATTCTCCCAAGTCAGTCCTAAGCTTTCTGTTAGGCTTCACCTTTCATTCCACATCTTTTCCCCAGCAAGTGCAGGTTGCCCAGCCCACCAACTCTTCACTGCTCCCCAGGTACACCAGTCCCAGCCTGCAATGCATGCAAACTGCTGAGCACGTTCTGGGAATGCAAAGCTCTAGGCAAGAGCACAAGCCATGCCACGTGTTCCCTGTCAGTCCCCCATCCCCAGCAGGGAGCAGCATTTCGTGGTCAGAAATGGCATCATGAACACCCAACACACGCTTGTTCTTGGCTGGGATCAGCCATGTGCTGGAGAAACCAGAGAGGGAGCACTCAGTGCAGCCAGCAGGGTGAATGGAGCAACTACTGCTAAGGCAGCTTCACTCACAGGCAGGCAGCCTTTGCCTGGCTCCTGTCAAGGCTGCAGTGTAAGGAGGAAAAGGGCTGTATACACATCCCCTCCGTGCCCACCCCACCCACAGCAACACACAGGAGCAAGCAGATTAGAGCAGGAAACAGCAGAGGAAGCAGCCATTGCAAGTTTTGGTTTATTTCACTACACAGGGGGCAGAAAACAAAACAAACCAAGCTATAGCTGTTAGCTGAACTTAATGGCTTTGACTTTGAAGTCACCCTCCACAGCCAGGTATTCAATTTTCTCCATGCCCAGCCGATTTGGGAACTTGAACTCTGCCTCGGGCAGCTTCACTGTTGCCTCGTTTTCATCGAAGGAGATGCATATCTGTAGAGAGCCATGAGAGGGGAGGAAGGAATGAAGGCTGACACATCACAGCTCCCAGGCTTTGCTCACTCCCCCACTACCTCCAGTCTGGGTGCAGGACAGGCAAGGTGGCTGCTGCTGCTGCTGCCAAGGCCATACTCAGCAGCTCAGCCTCCTCCCTGCCCAGCACAGGGAGAGAAGGGAGGAATTCTGCAGCTGTGGGATGAGACAGACCCAGTCTGAGTCTCACCTCAGTGCTGTTACTGCTCCAACAGGAGCCCAGAGTGGGGCACTCAACACGTGCAAGCTGCTGGGTGTTGACTTGGGGAGCACAGCTCCAGACACTTCCTTGGCTTTACCTGCCAGACTCTTCCCCTGTGGCTCATTCCCCTTTCCAGGCTTGCCCCCTTCTGCACCACACAGGCACAGGGCCTTGCACACACCCCTGCGGCCTCACCTCAACCTTGTCACCATGCTGGAAGGGAAAGTCAGCCTTCCTGTCCTCCTCCCCCCACGTGCCATCCTCCTTGGAATTGCACACGATGGTGTTGACATCCCCGTGGCAGTCAAAGCGAGGGTTGAAATGCAGCATGAGGGTGTTGCTGTCCTTCCCAACATTCACAGCAAACCTGGGGAAACAGAGCCAGTGCAGCAGCTCCAGCTGCCAGTGCTGACAAGCTGAACACAGCAGGAGCTCTGGCTTCCCCCAGTGCCCCCCCAGCAATCCATTCACCACCTCACTCACCCTTTGGCATCAGACTGGATCTTCCCTTTGACCTTGATGCACTCACCAGGCTCAACATCCAGCTGAGTAACAACCAGTCCCTGCAGGGCCAAACCACAGGAGTTAATCTATCCCAAGGCAAGGATTCCAATCCTGCTTTGGCCGGGACACAAAGCAGCTCTGGCAGACCCAAACATGAGTTTTGTGCTAGCGGAAGGGTTGAGTCAGGCCACCTGTCTGTCCCAGCAGCCACAGGGCTCTCCCACTCCCCTAAGCAGCATAAGGTGACAAGGAGGTGTGATGGGTTGGCCCTGGCTGGATGCCAGATACCCACCAAAGCCACTCTGTCACAGCTGGATGGGGGAAGAAAATACAACAAAAAGCTCATGAGCAGAAAAAAAAGACAGGGAGAGGTCACTCACTGATTACTGTCACAGGCAAAACACAGTCAACTTGGGAAAATTAACTGAATTTATTACCAACTAAAATCAGCAGGATAATGAGAAGTAAAATAGGCCTTTAAAATGCCTTCCTCCCACTCCTTCCCAGGCACTACCTCTTACCCTTCCGTGGCACAGGGAGGCAAGGAAGGGACCCCCCTTACAGTCAGTTCATCTAAGGGTGTTTCTGCCACTGCTCAAGGAGAGGAGCTTCCCCCAGCTCACTGTGGGTCCCTCCCCTCCAGTGTGAGCTACAGCTCCCCACCAACTGCTCCAACATGGGTCCCTTTCCACGGGGTCACAGCCTTCTCCAGGCATCCCCCATTTCCAGCACAGAGTCCTCCCTGGGCTGCAAGTGGATTTCTGGCTGCCTGTTGACATCCATGGGCAGCAGAGGGACAGCTGGCCTTGGGTGTTATCACAGAGCCACTCCTGCTATCACCAGCACTGTGCCTGTCCTGCAGCCTGCTGGCCTTGGCCCTGCCTTACATGGGGGAAGCTTCTGGCAGCTTCTCACAGAAGCCACCCTGGCAGCCCCCTCGGTTACCAAAACCTGGCCACACAAGCCCAGTGCAGGAGGTGACTGACCAGCTGCTACAGGAGCAGTGCACTGAGCTACTTAACCATGTGCCAGGTCAGGTAGGGAGGCAAATTGCAAATTAGTTTGCTCGGGCACTGCCCCCCAGCCCCCTGACGCTGTCCGTGCCCTCATGCCTGCTCCCTGCTCTGCCCACACACAGCCTGCCGAGCTCAGGGTTCCTCGAGTCACTAAACTGCTTATCCCCCCGGCACTAACTCTGCCTCCTGCCTCTGGAATGCAGCCGCTGCGCCCGGGGGGTCTTTCGAGGAAAGGAAAGCTGCGGGGGCAGGGGTGAGTTAGATAGAATACACCGCCAGCCTGCCTTCCTCTCCTGTTGCATTAAGAGTTAACCCGCTCCTGCACGCAAAAGGCATTTTTCCAGAAGAAAAATACACAGATTAAGGGGGAAAAAAACCTATGAAGAATCTGGAAGCTGTAGAGCCGCAAACGGACCCAAACCTTTGGAGTACTTGAGAATATAAACATTACTCAGCTTCCCCATTTAGATAACAGCCCAGAGAAGAGGAGAAGAAATACGGCTGGTCAGCCCTAACTATTCCTCCCACAGCCCTGTAACAGCCTCGCATTTCCTCTCAGCTAATTCCTCTACTTCTGTCACCCCGCCCAAACCCCACGGGCAGCCCAGCCGTCATCCCAGAGCTGCTGGGCACAGCATCCCGGCTCGCAGGCGGCACTCACTTTCTCCATGCTGCAGACAGAGCACCCCCGAGCCCCTTCTCCCAGCCCGGAGTGACGCAGCTCCGGCAGCCGAAATCAGCCGGGCAGGAATATCACATGATCGGGTTGGGCTAAGAAGGGGATTGATCCATCCCAGCTGTTCCCAGCCATTCACAGGAATCTGAGATAATAGCAGGAGACCTCTATTGATACTGGTCCTTGCAGGCAGTTTGTGGATGATTTTAAGAACTAGTGGTTGGTCGCTTCTGCGAGATCCTAAAAATCCTTACTGTAAGCTCTCCTGGCTGCTGTGCAGCGTCTGTTGGCTGCGATCCCAGGAGCCGGAGTGCTGCTCTGTGCTAGGAGCGAGGTGGCTGCTTTTTGTTCGGCGATCTGTGTCTAAAATCAGGGTTGGGAGCCCTCGTGTTCCTGCTGCAAAGTGGCTGCCTCTGTGGATACGGGTGGATGTGCTCGCCCAGCCCAGCCTGGAGCCTGGACTGGTGGGAGGTCCTGGGGGCATATCCTCGCTGCGTGCAGTTAGATGAAAGCCACGGGTATTTCAGCAGTGCCTAAAATGTTAAGGTTTGGGGCTCTAAGTAGATGTGAGAATTCAGGCTGCGGCTTTTGAAATGTAGCACGATCTCGCTTGGTTCTATTCCAGCCTTTCAAAAGGCTCCGGAGGGAAAAGAGAAATGCTTTGTTAGGGGAGGCAGAGGCCGGGCAGGGCTGTGTGCAGCCGGCAGGACGGGAGAGGGGGGCTGCTATCTCAGAGAGTGCCCAGCGCCTGCCATTCCCCTTTCCTGTGCCCCCAGAAAGCACCGAGCACGACCGTCCCCAGGGCAGGGAGGCGAAGGGGGAACGGCTGCAGTGCTTTGCGTCACTGGCTCGGCTTGTACCTTTGCATGGCCTTCAGCAGGGTCCTCAGGCCTCCGTGCCTCAGTTTCCCTGGGGTCTGAAGCGACGCTAATGACTCTCAGCTTCCCATTCCTGCTTGTAAACCCGCAGTGGGAGCCGCTATGTAAGCGCAGTGTGCTCCTTGCTGGCTGAGCTGTGACCAGCCTGCGAGGTACCTGCCTGCTCTTGGAAGGGCTGCACCGGGCACCTTACAACACAGCGCAGGGGTTTGTGGCTGGGTGGTGACGGGAAAGGCGCTGCCCTGCAGGAGGCTCCTGGAACTTCATTGGAGCTGTTACAGGAACAGCATCCTGACTCCTGATGCCGTCCTTTGCCCCAGATATCCCCCACACCCATTTTCAGAACATTCCTGTGGCATTTCAGCAAGGCTGAGCTGCGTTTCAGCTAAAAAGTCACAAGCTTGGATTGCAGCCCCGTGACGGGGGTGTATAAAAGAGGACAAAATGCTGACTGAAGCTGCTGTAGGGAGAATCCTGCACATGTCCTCACCTCCAGCTAAGTCCCTGGCCATCCTGTGCACACGCAAGAGCCATACAGGAGTCAGGAGTTAAGCATGGGAGCAGAGTTCATGCAAGTAGCAAATGTCACTGAGAACAAACCCCCCACCACGAAGAGTTTGGAGAAATCCCAACTAATTCCACCTTAAATTAGCCCCATTCTCCAGTGGTGCTATCCGGGATCACGTGTTAGAGACAGGCTTTAGGTGCCTGAGTTACTGTGCAGTTGTTCCCTGGCTGCTGGCACCTGTGAGGGGTTGAGCAAATTCTGTTTGCTTGGTTGGATTTGTGTATTTGTTTTCCTTTCAGCTCTGTGAAATCCCTGGAGACTCCTCCTTTCAGTGCTGGGCCCTCTGACTCCCAAAATGCATGTTTCATTTGAGCTGCTCTTCTGGCCTGAAGTTTCCTCCTCTGACCCTTCAGACAGTGAATTACCTTTCTAATAACACACGGAGACTGCACTGTTTGTTTTCCTTGAGTGCTCTGCCCTGCCAGCCTGGTTGGTTTAGCAACAAAGCCTTTGGTCTTTGGATTTAAAGCATTCCTTGTCGTGAGCTCTGTGAAATCAGCAAGGTGTTTTTTCTGAGGCTACAATGCTGTTGCCCCACTGTCCTGCATCTTTCCCAGGGATTAAGTGGGAGAAAAATATCAGACACAGTGGGTGTCCCTCTTCAGAGAGCTGGTAAAGGAAGGCAGGCAGCAAAGCAAGGCCACACTGGCCAATCCCACCCATCAGGGATGATCCCAGGCTCCCAGCACAGCGTGAGGCAAAGCCCACCTTGCACCTCCTGCAGGGAAGGACTCAGTCCCCAGGCACCCACAGCAGGCTGAGGACTGGGGGGTGTTCCAAAGGCCTGGGGGAGAAAGGGAGAGGCACTGCCCTATGCAAGCCCCTCTCACTCCCCAGATCCAGCAGGGGATGTTCTGAGGAGAAACTCTTCTGAGAAGAGCCCTGCCTGGGTTGTTGCAAGGCCTGCAGTCAGTGCAGGCCCTGAGAGAGAGTAGCAGGACACACACAGTGCATGAGTTCCCATTTCAGGTGTCCCAGCTCATTATCTGATTTTGGAGAAGAGTGTTGCACCCACCTGGCAGCTCTGGCAGAAGCTGGGAGAGAAGAGTCATCTCCTGCTCATCCAGAGGTGATGCCCAGAGGAATTTTCAGCTCTGGGGAAAACTAAGACTGGCCTCCCAGTGCTTGGCCTTGCAAGCTTGCTTGTGGGTACAGGGTCCTGCCCAGCACCAGGTCTCCAGCCCAAACTCTTCATTCACCTCTTGGTTTGCACAGGCTGAAGGCAGACAACTGGCCAGTTTGATTTTCTTGTAACTCCCTAGAAACGTCCCACATTGGCTCCAGAAGCAAAGGGTGCAGCATGCTGAGTGTTACTCTTTTTAATCTCCTGTAAGAAAAAAATACACCCTAGCCATTGGCAAAGCCATATCCCTGGCTAATCACTGCTGTCATTAGGAATGGCTTTCCCCTGGTTTGGGAAGGCTTGAGGACACACCCGGCTGCTCAAGGAGCGGGGTGTGACCTGGGATGCCGAGGCCTGAGCCTGCTGGCTCCACCTCCCCGAGCCGGGTTTGTCGTGCGCTGAGCCCACACACCCTGGTGGTTGTTGGTGCGACACATCCCGAGTCCCTCGTGGCTGCAGCTGGGAAAGAGCCCCCACTTGTTGCAGAAAGAGTGAGCAGAAGCTTTCTCCTCCTTTGGAGAAGGTGTCCAGCCCTGGGGCCAGCACAGCAGCTCTGTTCATGCATCACCCTGGGAGGGCACCACTGCCCCTCAGCCACTGACACTGACCAGGCAGGGAGAACTGCTCCAATCCAAGGGTTGTACTGAGAAAATAGCATCGAGAGAACCTCTTACCCTTTCCTAGTGTGAGAGAAAGCTTACACTTTGGTTTAAGTTAGGGTTTGGGGTTTTTTCACTTTCTTTGGGGAAGATTTCTTCTTGTCTCTGTAAGTTCATTCTCAGTTCATCAGGCAAGGGCTGCATCTTTCTCTCACACTGTCTTTAGGGAATATTTATGTCAATACTGTTTGAATGGGGTTCTGTTCTCAGCAATAGCCCCTGGTTACTCTCACAACCTAAATATTATTCTGTTACAGCATAACAGATATATCCATTGTATTTCTATATACACTCACAGGCTGTTTTTTCTCTTTTGGAATATCTGGGGACTTCAGCTTAAGCAATCCTCTGCTTCTACTGTTGAAGTGTCTGGTTCTCTCAGTTGCTAACACACCATGTTAATTTATCTCATCTGAGAAGTTTCTGCCTTTTTGCTTGGGTAGTCGTGACTCCCTGAAGAGTTTAGCTGCACACCATTTCCCTGGCCCCTTCTGCAGAGCTGGCTGAAACAATGCTCTCACCACCATGGCATCTCCCAGCCCCGTGCTATCCTTGGGGGAAACTCTAGGGCTCAGCTGGATACCACAGAGGAATAGAGCCAGACTCCCAGGAGGAAGATTTAGCCTGCAAAGACAAAGTGACTCCAGGAGCCACAGTCCAGTGTGGCAGGAGGGTGAGAGGCCCTCCCAGACCCTGCTGGCACTCAGGCTCCCAAAGCACTGCCCCAGAGGGAAGTTGGTGCCAGGAAGGACCAGTCTGTACTGGGCACCAGCTGGGGTTACCTGGCCACATGTCACTACAGCGTTTTTATCCCTGAGGGCTTCCTGGTTTCAGCTTTCCCTACATTAAAAGGGAAGCACCTCTATTCCAGGTTAATTATAAATTAAGTTAATTATAAAGAACTTCTTTCACTGTCACAAAGTGATGAAAGGGGTTTGCTGATTGTGTCACTGGAATTTAAAGTATGTCTCCTCATTTTATTTCCCTCATTAACATTGACCCAAGCTGATAATCTGTGTGTTTCTCACATCTCTCAGTGGATTAGGTTTAACTAGAGCAAATTGTTAACTACCCAGGAGAACTGGGCCTTTGTTTTGTTGGACTCACTTCACTTTGGCACCTCCCTCCTTAACCTTTTAAGTTTGCAGGTGGCAAACACCTCACCTCAGAGTTTTTTGCCTCATCCGAAAAAAGCTGTTTGCATTTGTTCCACACTGGATGTTCCTGCTACTCTAAAAATTAAGAATCCAGGTCCATCTTCCCCTCCTCTTTGCAGGTCACCAGAGATCTTATTCAAGCAGCTGTTGCAGTGGGAGCTCCCAGCAGAGCCCATGGGTTAGTGACCCTTCCAGTTTCCTCGAGGTCTGTCAACTCAGGCAGCTCTAAGAGCTCGTTTTTCTTTGCAGCACAGTTGTTTACTTTACATCTATGACCACACTGCAAACTTCTGCCACAGGGAACAGACCCTGGAACACTTTTCACTGGATTGTCACAGCAGGATAGCAGCACTTCCCAAGCCTTATGTATTCCTGTGGTCTAGCCCTAGACAATCTAGGTTTGATTTCCACCTCATGATCAGCTGCAAGGGGGCTTGTGTGGGGGCTGAAATGGAGACCTATGGATTTTCCTATCCCTGACCCGCTGAATAAAACCTGTGCAGGCCTTGAAGGTGTCCACATGGTGGACAGGAGGTGAGGAAAGGTAAAAGGGAGTGCATTGGCCTCCACAGGGTAACTCCAGCAGTAGAGCTGGTTAGCTGGATCTGGACCCCACGTGAGTGAAACAAGGTGTCAGTGGAAAAGGGATCATCAATGGAGGCCCAGACTGGGGTTCTAGCCTTTGTTTTGTTTCCTCTTCATAAATCAGCTTTTATCACATCCTGCCACCCCTAAAGTTAAAGCTCCTGGGGTTTTGCCAACTAACTTTGGCTCTTCTGAAAGATTTGCCCCATTCCAGGCCACAGGACTGGATCTTTGTTGTCATGGTAGACACATCTAGGGCACAGTGGACACATCTGTTGGTCCTTTTATATTTTCTCCTTAGAATTGTAAGGCTGGATTTTCCTTATGTCACTCTCATTCTGCAAAACCTGCAAGGCAGAGGTTTCCCTTGGACTGAAAGACTGTGAAGTAGTTCCTTCAAAGCTGTTTTGGGGCTCTGCTCTGATTGATGGAGGAAAACCCCTCACAGTGACTTTGGGCAGGGTGGGACCAGTGTCCACAAAAGCATTTCAGCAACCTTAGGTCAGACTGGTTTAGCAGAGCTCTCTTCTACTCTGACATAGCACATACAGCATGCCAGGATGGCTTAGAAACTCAAGCCATCTGGAGTTCTTTCCCTCAAAAACATGTGTGTGCCAGAATTGGTCTCCTTTGAGCCACCCACAGTGAGAAGGGGTTGTATTTAGGCTGGCTCAAGTTCCTTGAATTCAATTTTAGGCAAGAGAAAATTGTCGGCGAGCAATTGAAAAATGCCTTGGGAAGAACGTGCTGATTAAAAATGTAACAATCTTTGAAGGAACATTAACACTGTCCATTCTGAGCCAGGAGACACTGAAGAGCCATCAAAATGATGATACATGGGGTGGGGTTCCTTCCCCTTTCTGCCACCTTCGCCCCCAAGTGATTTGTCAGCCAGATTTAGGGCTTACTCGAAATGAGTCATGAGGACTCCCTTAGTTCACAAAACAGCTCTGAACTTCTCTGGCTGTTGAGGTGCTACAAAGAAAGAGACACTCAGGTTTAAGACTGAAGTGCTCTTGTACAGCAGCTGTAAAAAAGTATCAAGTGCAGGCAGGTCATTTGATTGTCTCCCCTTATCCGTGAGGGGCCATTTCACAGGGTGGCATCTCATCTGATAGGTGAAGAGGAAAGACCCAGTTAGAAATACTCACATGCACACACGAATTTGGAAACACATTTAAAAGTGGCAGATCAGTCAGTTCTGCTGGAAAGCAAGAGCATCATTCCCAAGCACCGTGGGCAGATCAGAAGCCCTCCTCCTAACCCCCCTGAAGGCTGTGGTGATCCTGGCTGGACTCATAAAAGGATTCTGGCCACAGTGTGGTGAAATGAGGCAGCAATTCAGAGCCCTGAGCACTGCAGCATGCAAAGAAAAGGGAGGATTTGTCACTGTGACAGGAAGGATTGGGAGAGTGTGAGTGATGGCAAAGGTCCCAGCCATGCCTCAGCCCAGGGCTGCACCCTCATCCCACGGGAGAGCACAATCCCAGCTGGCTGCCCCAATGCAGCCACCACTGCAGCAGCCAGGGGAGGTGGGAGGCTCCACTGAGCCTCTGCCCTCCCGTGGCAAGTGAGAGTCTGCCCAGGGTGTGCTCAGCCCCAGAGAGGGAACAGCCTGGCAGCTGGGCTGCACAGAATCCCACAGCACGTGGGGACATCTCAGCCCGAGGACAGGCAAGGAGCATGGTGTGCCTGCCAAAGCAAAATACCAAAATCCAAGGGGAGCACCAGTGCACCTGCCCTCCCCTTCGGCCACAGGCAGGAGTAGGACTTTCCAGATGCCCTGCCTGATTGCATGGACATACAGATCCCATGGCTGACTGCTGCTCATCTCCAGCACAGACCATCCAGCAGCTAAAAAGTCACCCAACGTTAAATCTACAGGCAACCACTATGAGGAACCTTGGGCTCCTTGTGAGGCAGCAATGAGAAACCATGGAGAGGGCAGAGTTACAAGATCTTTGCTTAAATCATCTACTCAGTACTTAAAAAGCAAAGAGACAAAGAATCCAAATCACATGCAAATACCTCCCGAGCTCAAGCATGTGCATTCCCCCTGAGCATGCCACTCAGCCTATGACTAAACCAGTTCTAGTGTTTATGCAAAGGAAAATGTGCAACTTCCCTTGACTGTGCCCATCTGTGTGTCTTAACCTGCAGGCGAGAATGTCAGGCTTAGTGACCTCCTGGAGGTGGTGTTTATTAAAGCCACTTGCCTGGAAGCCTCCCTGCCTTGGCAAGAGCATTTCATTCCTCCTTTTTCCCTCTAAAACACTCATGCCACATCTAATCAATGAGATGTAAGCTCTGCCTGGTGCCATGCAATGGCTCATCTTTTTGTGGAAACAGATGTGTTTTGATTTATGCATACCCTGTGTTGTGAGACAGCCTTGCTCATGCCCCCTCTCCAGCAATCTTTACCTGTAGGGATTTCTGATGGGTTATATCAGCTTCTTGTGCTCTGTGGTACATTCCTTGCCTTTGCCTGTGGACTGTGGTGACCACGGATGGGGAGAACCCACACAAGTTAACAAACCTCCAGCAGAAAGTATGTTAAAACAAGAGTCAGGCTTTACATTCTGTGCCCCTGATGGTATGACTCAAGCAGAGCTGGAAACTCAGGTTAAGTATTTTAACACAAGGAAGGAAAAGAACAAGATCATTTCTTAATGCATTGGACTGTTCTACATTTTCTTATGTAAGAGTTAATCCCCTTCCAGTGTTTGCATTTTACACTCGTCAGTAATATTCAGCACATGCCCAGCAGAGGTCTTCCTGCCTTCAGGATGACTTGATGCCACTTGGCACGAGCACAGATGCAGGTGAGGGACCCAGCCTGGCTCAGGCACAGGAGGCAGTGCAACTTTGGGGGTCAAACCAGGGCCACAGCACAGAGTCCCACCTTGGTTCCCCAGCCTGGGTGTGTGGGCTGAACCAGGGACGGTGGCATGGCCAGGCAGGGACATGAAGCACTCCACAGTGACAAGCAGTGACCTTTCTCTAGGGTGAAGTCACAGGGGTGGAAGCCAGCAATGGTGCAGGGGAGGGATTGCTGCTGTCTCCAAGCTCAACACAGCCTGCACCAAAGCCCTGCAGGCTGTGTTGAGCAGCAGCATCTGCTTCTTCCTTGGCCCCACTGTTTTCCCTGGCCACCAGCAGGCTTGCAAACAGCCTGGCTCTGAGGACAAACCCTGCCCTCTTCCTTATCAGCTCCCCTCCTTATCAGCTCCCTTGTTTTGTTCTAGGGTCACTTTAGATACCATCACCAGGCAGTGTGAGAACCACGGGGGAGATAAGGAGGGTGCAGTGTTTGTGGATGGAGGGAGCACAGCTCTGCATCCCTGTGGCAACAACACTCCCCATTAAGGGCTGGGAAGTACTTCTTGTCATCTCTCAAAGTGAGACTCAGGACCTTCCCATTTCCCTTACACATTCTCTGCTATTTACCAGTGTCATGCACCTCCCACGTGGACTTTGGACAACCTGCAATAACGCCTGGCCTGTGCTGGGCTGTGCAAAGCTATTTGCTCCCTCTGGAATTACTATGGGACTCCAGGTCTGCAACACACACCAATTCAAATTCTTCTAATTCCCACTTCCACTGAAATATTCTGGACTTCTTTAAAGTCTATAAAATACCTCTTCTGGTATCAAATTCATCAGAACATTCCTTCACTCTAGAGCTAGGACTCAGGAAGGCCAAAAGAAAATATTTAAACCAAGAGCTCTCTTTACAGAGGCCCCACAGACGGGGGAAGCTGCTGGGACACATCTTGAAGGATTTTGTCCCTTGCTTGCCATGGCAGCATTAGAAATGAAAACTGAGGCCAGTCCACACAGATGGACATGCTTGTGTGGAGGATCTTGACAGTAGTTTTGATGGGTGCTTCTTCCACAACAGAGATTAGGACTTCTTAAACAAATAATTTAAAATAGCTTGTGGCTTTTGAGCACATAGAGCACGGCTGCCTATGAAACACTATCACATAGCAATGAAACCACCAAAAATCTCTATCAGACCCATCTGCCATGAGCAGTTTTGTGCTTTCCTCCAGTACCATCAGAGCTGGAAAATCTTAAGAGCAGTGTAAAGATATAGTTCACAAACAGATTTTGGGTTGTTTTTATTTTATGGCGAGCCTGTACAGTAAGGAAGTCCTGATGGGTATGAGGAGTTGAAGTCCCTTTGCTGAAATCCAATCCAGATTTAAAATACCATGAGCCTTAGGCTTATTTAAACCATCCAAAAAATAGTTTGCTCCACCAGGTCAAATTAACAGCTCTAAGGAAAAAGCCAACCTCCACAAGATCACCCATCTGTGTCTCCACAGACAAATATTGCACTCTGTGCTCAGTTAGGTATTTAACACAATAGTGTCTCTGTACCAAGCTTTTTTTGGTATCCTAAAATATATTTCTTTTAATTCATGGTGAAACACATTTTCTGTGCTAAAACAGACTCATGATGGGGATGAGGGGTATTAATTTAACTAAACTAAGAATTCTCCTTTTAGTGCTTTTCAGTGTGACTGAGTTTCCAAAAGACAATATTTGTTTTTCCCTGGAAGGCTAACAGTTCTCATTTACTGGGGAAATTTAGGTTGTACTGTTAACTGGGGGCAGGGGGAGGGGGTTCTTATTCTAAACCCCACTCTGCTCACCTACCATCTGGTGCTACTTGTAGTAAATGTAGTCGTGAGAAATTCTAGCTTTAACATGATTTAGTAGCAATTGGGATTGTTTCATTACTTGCTAAAAGTGTGCAAGATTTTCTTCTCACTGTGGAGTCGTATACAAACTATTTAATTCAAATTATATTTGTCACAGTAGGGAAAAAGGTGTGTTTTGTGTGGTGGACTCTTCAATTTTTTTAATTTTTTTTTTTTTTAATTCTACAAATTCTGTTTGTCTCTGCTCCATAAAGTGCTGTGATATAAAGGGTCCCCTGGCCATCAGCTTCAGTTTGCAATGTTCTGTGCTCTTGCTCACCTGCTTTGCCCAGGAGCACTTTTTAATTTCACAAAAGCCTCTTGTGTTGTTTGAGTTGGGCTCCCACCCTTGCTCCAGCCTTCGGTCCTTGTCCAGAGGAGTGAATCCAGATGAACATCCAGCTGTGCTGTGCTGTGCTGCTTTTAACCATCAGCTGAGTGGGTGTGAAGCTGTGTGCCCCTGGAGCAGGGGATGAGGGGTTACCTTTGCCAGAGCTTCCCAGTGCTCAGCTTTGACAGCCTGGGCTGGGCAAAGGCCAACGCAGGGAAACACCCTCCCCCTCTGCAGGACGTGGGCTTTGGAGTACAAAGCAGCTGATCAGAGATAAGCGTGACAGAGAGGAGGGGTGGACTTTATCAGCAGCCGCCGCCAAGTGGGAGGTGTGTTTTAAATGCAATGAGAGGAGAGGGCAGAGTCCTGCTGTGCATTAATCCGCGGCGGGTCCTGTGTTTCAGGGCGGGGCAAAGTCGGATGCCTGGGCTGGGTGTGAGGCCAGGAGCCACGTCCAGCTGCAATGAGGAAACAGCAGCGTGCACAGGTGTGGAAGGGGCCAGGCAGGCTGACGAGGAAGTGGCAAGGAGATCAGGAGAACTCGGAAGCAGAGATGCTCAGGCTGCCTGTGTGTATATCCAGTGGTGGATTACTCCTGGCTGACTGGATCTATGACACACCAGGGCAGCAGTGTGATTCCTCCAGGCATGGCTGAGGGAACCCTGCCTCCCAGCATGGGCTGGAGATGGGTTTCACCCTGTCCACTGCTTATATCACCAGCAGAAATCTGGGAGGACGAGGCTTTCTGGGAGTTAAAAGAGTGGTTATTCCAAATAACTACATGGTGTAGGAGCTGTGCAGTATTAACAATGTAAGCAGTCCTAATACCACTAAGGTGTTAAACCAGAGTGAATGCACACTGAATCCATAATGGAAAGTTTTGAGCTTCCTAACTGTTGCTCTGTAATTTAAAAATTGGAGAGAAACCAGTTTATCTGTGTCATCTCAATAGGCAAGCAAACAGTGATCACAAAATTAGGTCACAACTTATTTAGTTCAGCAGTCTGACAACACTGCTAGGGAGAGAAAAGGGCTCTGAAAAAGATGACAGGTGAGGTCTGCAACAGTGTGCAGGGGAAAAAAAGGTGCCACTTAGGTTTGCGTCACAGAGAAAGGTCAGGGAAAGGCTGTAACATGAGAATGCCAAGGTAGCACCGTCTTGGCAGCATGGAAGATACAAAGGGGACAACTTTATTCTTTGGAAGCTGTCTGTGGAGAAAAAAATAGGCTCTCCCCCCCCGCCCCCAGCTTTAATCAGCTCACAGACTTCTTTCATTTGGGGCTCCTTCTGAGAAGCCTGGTCCATGATGTGAATAACAACAATGGCTCTAAATGTGGTGGAAAATGTGGGGAGACAGATTGTGAGGAGACAGATACAGCTGTGTTAGTTATCCAAGGCTGGGAACAGCCCTGTCCTCCCAGCTATGAGTGTGATAAAGGGTGAGTTAGCTGGGAGGGGGTTTGTTAGGAATTAGTTGGTCTGCTGGCTGTGCTGTGAGGAGGAAGGGACAGAAAGGGTAAGATGCTGCACACAGGACAGACAGGGTTAGGTGGCTGTGCTAGGGACAGGAAGGAGTGAGCCAGAACTGCAGAAGAAAGAGAGAAGACAACAGAAAAAGAGACAGAGCTGTGTGGAGCTGCCCATGGGAGGATACAGAAAAAAGGTATGAAAGACTTCTGGATAATAAGATCCTGATGCTTGGAGCCCTCTAAAGTTTTAAAAGAAACACTCTGAGTACAGTGTTCCTCTTAACTTCCACAGGAAAACCCTTCATTGTTTTACCAGGCAGCAGCCACTCTGTATATTGGTGTGACCTAGAATATAAACCCCAGCTGGAATGAAGAGGAATACACAGGATTCCTCCTGATGTGGAGGGGTCCTGGAGGGCCCTCCACATTCTCATGCTGGTGGCTCAGAGGCCACTTCACAGCTTAATTTCTTATGAGTTCAAGTTTGTTGTTGTCTCAGAGAGGAATGATCATTGACAGGACACTGCTTTGGTTTACTGAACTCTTTCCCCTGTGAAAGGTGAGAAACAGGCTGGGAAAAGGCCTCTCAACCTTTTGTGGCCTGAGAGTTGGCAGAGTAGCTTCCCTTCTGCAGGGAAGAGTTCCTAGTTCCTCCCTCAAATAAACCCCAAGCAATGTGGAGACCTCAATTAGTGCTTGAGCAAGGACTGGAGGCATCCCCTGGCACGCGTGTTATGCAAGGGTCAGGTTCTGCTGCCCTCGTTCCTGTCCCTCCCTGAAACTGCAGGCACTCACACACATGCCTCACATGCATGAGCAGTCCCACCTACTGCTCTGGTCTGCCCCAAAGCCTTCCACTGAGGCTGAGACAGCAGTCCCAGTTTCACTGGTCCTACACCTGGGGTCACCCAGCAGCATCAACCTGGCAGCCCTGGATCCCTGTCTCATGTACCTTAGCTCTCTTCCTGCCTCCATAGAGGACCTACAGGAGAGACAGATTAGGTGCAAGATTAACTTATTGCAATTTTTGACACTTCAGAAGCACATTTATGCTAAATTAGAGAGCAGAGTACATTATAGGACCTACACAATCCGGTGAGATTCCTAAAGACAGTTAGTTTTTTGTAAACTCTGAGGAATTACTCCACTGGACATCTCTTGACTGGACTTGGCCCCCCAGTCTCACCTGTCCCCATCACATAAACACCTAGCAGATAATTTAGGGCTGGTGTCTCTGGGAAAATGCAGCTCTGGTTAGGAAACCTCCTTCCCTCTGCAAGGTTGGGACCAGTACTACAGCACAGCCTCTTTTCTGCCCAACACAGAATCCTGCTGCAGTGCTTTCTGTCCCCACGTGTGGGAACAGCCACAGCACGGGTACCACTTCCTAATCCTGTGGTGTGAGGAGAGCAACTGGAGGTGCAGGAATTAGGGAGCAGCAGAGATACCGCTGAGCTGTGGTGCTGCCCTGCATTCCTTTCGGGATGGGCTGGTGGCCCAGGTGGCCTGGGAAACGCCCTTCCCGGCTGGGGCTTTCCCGCTGCCGCCCTCTGCCACAGCCAGCAGCTCCCTGAGGACTCTCGCTGTAAGGCTGATCTTGATCAGCTGCATTTTTAGAAGAGGGACTCATCTTTAATCTGCTGGGATTAAAAAGGGATGTAGTTTTACTGCTCCCCAGAATTTAGGTGGTGTAAACAAGTGTTTTGCAAACCCCAGGACCAACAACAAATCTGTCACTGTCAGCAAAAGCAAGTGCTCTACTTGAGCCTCACCCCAAAGCCATGGTCCCACTACTGCTGATCGTGGCTGCACCCAGCAGCTGGTACTGGCCCTGTGGGCTGCAGAGGACTTGCCTTCCAAGGGCTCTTCCCACTTCCAGCAGAGTTACTGCATCCTCTCACTGGTAGAAAAGCAAGAAATGGGAGGGAGAGGCAGAGAGGCTCAGACAACAGTTCTTTGGAATAATTTAAAAGTACATTCTTCAATAGGTTCAGTCCGTTTCACAGCTTTTGGTCTGCCTGCGTGGCTTCCTCTCGCAGGGAAGCAATGGTCCCATCTCCTCTGGCAGGATGGGGATGCCGGGGAGCTGTCACTGTCTCAGTCACTGTCACTGCCGGATTGGTGGGACGCTGCCCCACGGCCGAGCGGCACCCTGAGGCAGGCAGGCAGCGCTGCCCTGCCGGCGGACGGCGAGACCTTGCTGACCGAGGACACGGTGTGGGCCAGGGGCTGCGTGGGGAACATGATTGTGCCGCGGGGCGCCTCCAAGAGCTGCCAGATCTCCCCCGAGGTGGAGCTGCCCAGGTATTCCCACGGCTGGCGCCCGCTGCCGTCCCGCACCCGCACCTGGCAGCCCAGCTGCAGCACCAGCACCTTGATGACAAGCTGGTGGCCGTGTATGGCAGCCAGGTGCAGCGGCGTGTACCCGCAGCCCGAGCGGGCGTCCACGTCCAGGGCCAGCCCGACCTGCCGCGCCGCCTCCGCCAGCTCCTGCAGGCCCGGCCCGTCGCCGTGCTTGGCCAGCCAGTGAAGGACCGTGAAGCCCGATATGAAGTCCCTCTGCAGGGCCAGCTCGGGCTCTTCCAGAAAGAGCCCCC
This sequence comes from Trochalopteron elliotii, assembly GCA_024734555.1. NCBI lineage: Eukaryota > Metazoa > Chordata > Aves > Passeriformes > Leiothrichidae > Trochalopteron > Trochalopteron elliotii. The sequence continues at coordinate 358,002 of JANPWX010000600.1, read as the reverse complement.
GCACCTGAGCCCAGCAGCCCGCTGACATTGCCACCAGCCAGGCGTGCTCCCGCTGTCCCAGCGGCACCGAGGGCCCCCGGCTTGAGGCATTCCTAGGGGAGCTCTTGGGGAGCACGGAGCGGGGCTGCCGCCCAGAGTCATCGTGCAGTGAGGGGGGAGTGCCCGGCACCTCCGACAAAGCGAGCTGGCACCTGATGCTCCGGAAAACAGGGAGCGGTGCTGGGGGCTGACTCTCTGGGGCTTGGGGCGCTGCCGGGCCCTGTGCTGGCAGCAAGGATTGGGATGGGGGTGGCTTCAGGGAGTGGGATGGGGAGGGGAGAGTGGCGGACTGTGGACGGGATTGGGGTGGGGGGGACCTGGCGGGGGACACGATCTCAGGACCTGACGACAGTGTCAGGCTTTGACACGGGTACAGTCGCAGGACTTGAGGTTGGCTTGGTCCCTTGGGGGCCAGCCCCTTGGATACCCTCGGGAAGTCCGGGGATGGGCTGGTGGAGAGCTGCTGCAGGGACCGGGACTGCGACGGGGGCAGCCTGGTGGAAGCGAGCCCCTCGGGGCCTGATAAAAGCAGTGGCGATGAGGAGGGGCTGGCAGGGAGTGCCTGCAGGGAGCGGGACGGGGACAGCACCTCCGGGGCGGACAGCAACGGCAAGGATCGGGATGGGGGCGGGGCGGGGCGGGACAACAGCGGCAGAGACGGGGAGGGGGGCAGGGCGGGGGGGGACAGCGCCCTGGGGCCCGATGACAGCAGCGGGGACTGGATGGGTCCGGCGGGGCTTCGCCTCCCCGAGCTCGCTGAGGGCCGTGTGGCCTTCAGCAAGGACATCTCGGTCGCGGGCTGCGGCGGAGATCGGGGCTGAGGCAACCTGTAGGGAGGCGGCATCTCCGGGCCCGGTGGCAGC
>JANPWX010000600.1:277560-347132 GCA_024734555.1 Trochalopteron elliotii | reverse complement strand
GCACCAGTTAAACCAAATTCTTGTTTGTGGACCGCTGAGTCCAGTCCAGTGGGACTGACTGCAGGATAAAGCATCCCTCAGCATGGGAGAGAAGCATGTGTGTGTGGGAGAGGGAAGGAGGAGGGTACTCAGCTTCCTCTCAAGCAGCTGGTGGGCAGACCCTCCATCCTCCAGAACCCACGCTTTTTGGATAAGGGAGTTGTTTTATCTCGGGCTGATAAGAGAAGAAAGGACAGTGGGCTGGCATTCAGGACACGTTGGGGATGTTCTCTTTCATATACCTCCTTATCTAATCCTCTCTGCTCCCACTTTGCATGCTGCTGTTGTGTTGCTGGGAAGGTGGCAGGGAGTTGGAAGGAATAGTTAATTATATGTTAGAGCAAGGCAAGACTGGCAAACGTTTGCCTTTCCAACTTTCCTACAAAATATAATTAAGTGGAGCCGTGAGTGGCATGCATCTTGTTGGAGGGAGAATTAAAGGAAGGGGGAAAGAAAAAGGAAAGGAATGAAACCAAAAGCAGGTCAGTTGGAGTTAAAATGATGATAACATTCCTGAGTCACAACCTTTTACATCCTGGCAGGATATGACATTATGCTAATTGTAAAAGTATGCTTAAAAAAATTACTTCAGCAAACTGCTCTGAAGTGTCTGTGTTTAATTGTAGCCGAGCAGGGCGTGTTTTGGTAGGAGGGGCAGCTTTCTTTTTAAGGCCCTGATCCCACAGATGTAAGGCACATGTGTAATGTGCTGCCTGTAATTTCATTTGACTTAATGGAAACTGATTTTGGCATGCAAATGTAAAGGCATGCATAAGCAAAATTTTGGCAGGATTGGTGCCGGGAGCTGCCGTGGGAGCTCTCAGCTGATGAAAGCCATGCCTGTGCTTAAGCATGCACCAGGCTGAGAGGATGCTGTGGTCATCTGGGCACAGTGTGGGATAAGCCATTTCCAGTCTGGAAGCTGTTGAGATATGCTGGATAGGGGACACTTTTTTTCCTCTTGGAATAATTCCCAGCATCTTGGCCAGTGCTGGATGGTTTCTTAGTAGATCAGTGCATGGAAGAGGGCTCTGGCCTACCTACCCTTCTCTTTATGTGTTTATCCTAAATGTTTACAGAAGCAGAGCTTGGTTATGTTACAGGACTGAGACTTATGTTCACTCAAGAGTATGCATTGGTGTACCCCTCTCTCCAAGGCTAACAAAAACTGAGGGAAAATGAAGCTGGAATGCAGACCTTGCATGGGAACCATAGAAAACATCATCTGAGAGATTAAAACAGCACAGTGTATTCTTATTCTTCAATCTGTTTTAAAAATACTTGATAATGAGAGACTGCTGGTTTCCATGGAGGGGAGGAAGGAGAGGGAGGTGGGAAGGTAGAGCGGGGCTGAAGCCTCTGTGCTTTGTCTTTGAGCAGCAGATTTGCTGACACCCACTGGGGTCAGCAAGAGCTGGGGGCTGCACCTTTGGAGAGCCACATCCATGTGTGCTGCTGGGTGCCACAGGGCCCCCACAGCCACTGGCCTGGGACAAGGGATGGGCACCAGGGAAGGGGGTGCCCCATGCTCCTGCCCTGCAGGGCTGCAGGCTCCTCACAATGCACGTGGTGATGCTGTGGGTGTGGGTGGCACTGCTTGGGCTGCTGAGGTGGCCAGGGCACAGGGATGGGCTTCCTCACCTGCTGCTGCCAAATGGGGCTTTTGGGCCTGGCCTGGCTCCGCTCTCTGCACCAAGGAAGAAGCCCTGGGTGGTGCACACAGGACTGTATTTCAGTTTGTGACCTCTTTGTTTCCTTTATTCACCTCGGTGCCTTGTTTGCAGTAGGAAATTCTTTCAGACAATTCTTGCTGCTCCTGTTGATGTTAACAATGGTGGGAACCTGCCTCCTCCTTGCTTTTACTTCAGCACAGCCTCGGTCACGGGGCAGGTTGTGTGTCCAACCCAGCACATGCTCAGGACCTCTAGCCTTTGCAGTGTGAATGAGCTGAGCTGGAGTCAGGACCTGATGGAGATACTTGGAAAGTCCTTACTTTGTGTAGGTGGGATGATGGGGAAGCAAATTTAGTGTCTGAGTAAGTGTCCTAAAATAATGATGGGGATTGATTAAGCAAGCAGCATGAATCTGAGAAATAAAATATTTACTCAGGGCTGAGGCATGTTTTATATGTGCCCTTCCCACCCCTGCAGCCTCTGAGAGAGCGAGCTTTCCTGACTGGCTGTCCACTTTGAAGCCATCTGAGGGTTGTTGCTTCTTTTGTGGCCTTTCTGTGGCTCTTTGAGGTGATTCTGGGAGCATGGGCTGCTCGGTGCTTGCTTGGCAGGAGACATGCCAAGGGCACTGGGTCTTCTCTTGGCTTGGCAAATGCTGCAGCTCCATCCAGCCTTGCCCTTGGCGTGGTTTGGCTCTAGGCTTCAGTCCTGTGAGCTGCAGGGGCTCTTTCAGGAAAAGATACTGTAGCAGCTTCAGCCTGGAACAGTTGGATGCGACCAGGTGATGTAAAAATAAACAACAACAACAAAAAAAACCTCCCAATAGTACTCAAAGCTTTTTTTAGGTACGCTGTGTAGCTGCCTTCACTTCCAGCTCTGTGAGCAGCTCTCCAGCCCACTGGAGTAAGCGATGCGTAATAATGGCTCAGACAAACACCACGGCACGGGGAGAGCTCAGCACTGCTACTGCTGCTGCTGCTGCTGGAGGAGGAGGCTCTGGAGCACAGACACGGAACCAGCTTTGGGGTCTGCTTCTCTTAGCTCACAGCAGTGTTAACAGAGAGTTACCCCAAAGGTTGTTCTTGCTCCATGGAGTGTGAGTCCTTGTTTGAATTCACTGTGCAGTGGGAATGAGAGATGCTCCTTCTTGGCTGCTTCATCCAGTCTGGATGATGCTTTTCCCCACGCTCTGCACTGTGGTGCCTGGTTTAGACTCGTGTGGGCCAGGGCTTTGTTGCCAGAATTGTTCCTGTCCACAGCTTGGGCAGGTGTGATGAACGTGGGCGTAGGCAAGGTCCACTTGGCCACGCACAAGGTGCTGAAGGAAGAGCCACAAGAAGGAAGAACAGCTCCCTATGGTTTTCCTTTAGCAGTACCCAGCCTTTCTGGAAGCATTCTCCCTCTCTGGAGTGCTCTGTTCATCCCATCTAAGTGGTGCTCTGCTGGCACCAAAGTAGTCCAAAGGCCATTACTGCCTATCCTTGCTAGTACAGTTATTTTGCTGAGCTCTGTGATTTATGAGTCTTGAGCTATCTTTGGGACTCCTTACTTAAAAATACAGGCTGTGCCCATGTTTTTGGTGACATAGGCTTAGGATCTGAATTTGCAATTAGAGATCTTGAAGTGTCTGAAAACAGGAGGAAGCTGCATCTTTTCTTGCAGGCTTAAGGTTTTTTGGGTTTTTTTGTAGTTGCATCCCACATAAGGTGCTGTCAAAGAGCAGACTGCTGCTGTTTTGGGGAGTTGGTTTCTTCCCTCTGAGCTTACAGCTTCTTTAGATCTTTTGGATCTAATTGGATTTTCTGTTTCTGGGTTTATTTTCAGATGGGATCTAGCTGCTGGAAATATGTTATTGAAGTACTGTAATTGTGGGTTATTTCTTTACCAGATTTGCTCATGAGTACTTGGCACAAGCTAATAGAAAAAGACTTGGTTAAAAACACTTTGGTTTTGCCACAGTTCTTGCCCCTGCTTTGCCAGTGGCTCCTGAGGACTGATTCCTGTGCACAGGAGTAGTTCTAATATAAATTGTTCCTGGAAATCTGCATGCCTCTCATGTCTTTCATTCAGGAATTATATTAACCTCTCTCACGTGATGGGTGTGGAAGCGAGGAACTGTTTTGACTCCTGAGCGGGATGTTTTTAAATGCCTTGCTGGGCTGTTTGGGGCTGGCTGTGGATCTGAAGGTGTTCTGCCATGTCTGGGTGTTTCACTGGTGGCTTCACTGGGTGCAAAGTGAACTACAACGTCCTGTGTAAGCAGAAGGCTCAACAGAACCTATTTGCCAGACGTGTTGAATGCACCGAGTGTGCAAAGTGCTGTGTGTATGCACATGCACTTGGCTTGAATTGAGTTTCTGGCAGTCTGGTGGTGGCAGCTCTGGTTTTGTCTGTAGGGAAAGCAAAAGGATCAAGTTGGGAAGTGGCTTGTTTGGTTGAGCCTGTGAGCTTGTGGCTCTGCAGGGCAGCGCTGAGAGGAGTTCACAGGGGATACCATAGTGTGAATTGCAGTAGAGGTGGAATTGCAGGGCTGCTTTTAACCTCCCACATGTAGCCACAGACACATCTTTGTGTTTTGACACACACAAATCATCTCCCTTCACCCCCTGTGTAAAACCCTTCTCCTCTGATCTGGGTCAGCCTGGAAGCTTTTGGCAGCTTTCAGATGAATGAACAATGCCAGGCTGATAGTCCTGGCTATATTTTTCTAGGACAGAATTTGGCAGGCAACAGACTAGCTTGGAAATGAGAAACTTGCAACCTGGAAAGGTGAAGGTACCCAAGTTATGACTGACACTCATTCCTGGCATCTCCCTGCAGGAACATGGATTTCCCCATATCACCTGGATGTGTCTAGGAAATGTACAGTAAAGAGGCTGTGCATAATTGTAGTTGGATTTTCCTTTTCTTGCTTCATCTGTGATTAAAGACTTCTTTTCTCTGTTGCTTCCTTTAGTTTTAATTGGTAGGATTACATTTCTTGGATATCTGTGGAATGAACACAGAAACAGCATGGCTAATATTATTTCAATAGTCTCTGTTGTTGTTTTGTTCCTAGTTTGAGGTATCAAGGCTGGTATTGTCAGAAACTGTTGAATTAAATAACTGGAAGCAGTACTCATTTATTCTGAGCTTTTGCAGTGAAAAGATTAGGTTGTCATACTGTGAGCAGGTATTGCTCCCTGTAAATGCTGGGAGTGATTATAAGGCTTAACACAGCCATCTGGGACTGAACATATGCACAGTCCTCAAATCTTCATGTCAAGGCCCCAGGAGGAGCAGGGATTTTGTGATATAGTCTGGTGACAAATCACACCACTTCGTCACCACATCCATTGGCTGCTGCTTTTTCCTCCTTCAAATCTGTTTCATGTCTGGGTTGGCCTGTGGCAGGCCTCATTATACCTTTGCTTTTTTGGGCAGTCAGAGTTCTGAGCTCTGAGATTTTTTTGCCTGAGTGTAAGCACAAGGGTATGGACACTGGAGGAGAGGGAAAAAGTCATTTTTCAAGTCTCATTTCAGCAGTTTATCTAAAGCTTCCCACAATTCTGTCCAGGTAACTCAACTCCCTGCTACTGTGGTTTTCTTAGCAGAAGAAACAACCAATCAACTATTATGCCTTTGTTAGCCTATAGAATCAGAAGATCAAGATTTTTAATTACATTTGAAAAGGCCTTTGTTGGTTTCCTGTATCTTGTATGTAATTTCCAAGCCAGGAGAAATCCCTAGTGCTTTTAAATGAATGCTTTTCTGCCACAAAGCTGTCTTTTATCACAGAAAACGCCAGCCTAGTCTCATTCTGTTTCATCTGCCTCATTAATATTAAATACATGGCACTTTAATATGGCAGCCAGAGCAAAAGCAGGGAATTTCAGCTAATATCTGACAATGGCAAGCTGAGATTAAAAGATATCAGACTGCTGTCGCTATAATATAAAGTAACTGGCATTTTTCAGGAGCATTTGACCTAATTTATGTCAGTGCTTTTCTCCCCCTGCTCCCTTAAATCTTCCCATCTTTGAGTGAGCCCTTACATGCTCCTGCCTTTCTTGCAGGCCTGGTTCAGTCTTCTGGGAGAGGGAAGGGTTTGGTGATTGCAGCACAAGTCCCTGGTGTCCAGTGGAGACAAAAAGTGGCACCAGATCCGGGAGCTGTTCCGTGCTGGGAGGAGCCTTCATTGAAGAATTGTAGACTTGGGCCGTGGGACAGCTATTCAGTGAAGCTGTGGTAGACTCTCCTGATGCTCTGAATTACAAAGAAGTAAAAGAAAGTAAAAGAATAAACAACTTTTCAGAGAAGTGCCTCCCCTTCTGGGACACGCAGTTGATGGTCACTGAACAATTGGAACGATTCACGTCAGTCTCTGATGTGTGATTGAGCAGTACTGTCAGGGGACTTCGGGTTGTGTTTTTCCAGGTAGCTGAATATTCACCCAGCTGGAAAGCACTCCTGCTATTCAGCATTCGGAGTTGAGCAATTATTAATTATTAGAGCAGTAATTACTGGAGCCACTTGGGATTAGGGTTTGTGTGGCTGACATGCTGCAAGTATTTCAACCTCTGATTTGGTGTGTGGTCTTGGGCAATTGCCGTGTCGTCTTGGTGTGCCTTTGTTTTGTGCGTGTGCAAAGCAGGAGATAATTCCCTCCCTTGTTTTGTGAGGTGATCAGGCCAAGCTTGATCAGTGAATTAATAGCACACCATAGTCACCTCTGCAGACCTCGCCCTGTTGCACCAAATCGAGTGAACTCTTGTGGCACAGAGGCATCACCAGATTAATGCTTTTAATTAAAACTACCTTCGAGAAAATAGTTATTCAAATAGGGTAATATGCAAGTTGTGTTTTCAAGGAGATGTAACAATAAGGAGGAAGGGTTTAAAGGTGAGCAGTGTGAGTAACTCTGACCTTGTTTCTCTGTGGGTTTGCATGAATGCCGTTGAGGGCAATTTTCACATAGAGCATTCCTCAGAGATATTTAATTTCTCTGGTGTAGGCCAGAACCATTTAAACACAAAGCCAGAGGTGTTTTGTTGCTTAAACAAAACATTATTTCAAATTGTGGGTTGCCATGTGACTCCTGTCTGTTACTGATCACAGCTGCATTTCCTCTAGGTTTGGCTTTGCCAGGAATGGAGCTCAGAAAAGCTTTTTTTTTTTTTTTTCCAGTGGGATGTGCTTTATAAGATTTTGATATGACCTGAGGAAAGCGGGATTTTCATAGCCTAACCAAGTAACCTGATGATTTCTTCTAGTGGGTTGAGCCAGAAAGCCAGAAGTATAAATCCAGGCTAGCTGTGATACAGTTTATATGCTGTACTGGTTTCAGTTTGAAGGGAACTATAAAGTTCACACAGGCTAGAAAATGTTTCTGGCATGAAGTAGGTGGTTGGTCCCTATGTAAAATACACGGCAATGAGTCCCAAGGGAAGGGTGTGTGGATGTTGTCAGTATCCACACTGTGGTAAATGTATCTTTTTCTGAGCTGTGTGTGCTGAAACATCTTGGCAATTGGAAGCTGCTCAGGGCTGGAGCCCAGTATTCCCATTTTTGTGCCGTGCCTTGCAGAGGAGGAGAGTGGTCTAGGGTTCAGTGGTGGTAGGTGGAAGGAAGGAGGATGGAGATGGCTGGATGTGTGCCATCCTCCTGGGTACTGTGTAACTAGGAAGGTTGTGCAAGCCTGCTCTTGAGCTTTATGCTCCAGTTGGCACCCTCAGGGGCTACTGAGTGACCTGAGAAAAGGTGAATTAAGACATCAAGTGCCCCAGGAAGGGCTGCTCCATCCTGTGCTGACTCTCCTGGGGTCGGCATGCACTGCTGGCCAGGTGCAGGCACAAGCTCTTGGGCTGTGCTGGTGTGTGATGTGGGAGCCCTCATGCTGCATGTACAGACTCAGCTCCTCCTGGACAGCCGTGGGAGGAAGAGCTGGGCATTAGCCTTCCTCTTTGAAGGCTTCCCAAGTTCCTCAGCAGGTATTTATCTGTCAGACTCCAGCTGCTCCGGGATATGAACAACCCAGGCAGGGCTGCTTGTGGCTTCGTGCATCACCTCCTGCTCTGAGCAACGTGGAGGTGGAGACTGCAATCTTAATAAAGAATATGCAGCAGCAGATCCCTCGCTTTGGTATCTCATTAAATAACTCGAGCCAAGGGCAAAAACGTGCACTGCACATGGGAATTGTGCCCCAGTTTTGGGGTAGGCGGGTCTGCAGCACTTGGAGTTACAGAGCGTGTCAGAGCAAGGAGCTCCTTGATGTGAACTAATCTTCCCTAGACCTCTGCAGGAAGCGCTTTGCTTGGAGCAGGCTTCATTCGCCTTGGGGTGTGTTTGTCTTCCCAAATCCTTAGGTTTGGCTCCATGAATTTGTGACGGGATTTACCTGCTCTGTCAGGTCCTTACAGCTGAGCTGCTCCAGGAGCTGAGCCGGGCGCAGCGGAGCCGGCTCGTCTGTCACAGCCGTTCTTGCTCCGTGCAGAACTCGTGCTCAGCTGCTGCTGTGTGCTGGCACAGCCACTCGGCCAGGCTGAACAGCCCAGGGCTTTGCTAGTAAAGGGATGCCTGTTGTGCCCTACTGCCTGTCCTGGTGCTTCCAGGGAAAGAGAGTTGAGGGGAAAAGGAGGATGGGAATTCTGCATACCGCACATCACAAAAAGCTACAGCGTAAAGTAACTGCGGGAGGTGCAAGCTAATGGCAAATCCTCTTGCTTGTTGTTGTTGTTCAGAGAAACAGCTTTGCAAAATGTTCCGTTCCTGAAGCTGTCCTTGAGCTATGGATTTCAACCAAGAGCAGGGCAGTATGTATCATCTGCACTCATAAGGTTGCAAGTGTTTGGATTGTGTTTAGCTTGACTGTTCTGGAGAAATCTGAGCAGCTGGACTGTCCAGAAGCGTGGTACTCCAGAGAATTCAGTCTGTTTGCTTTTGGGGTGTAAGGGAGAATAACACTGGAAGTGTCAGTTTCATTTAACGCTGCTCTGTTACAAACAGTGACATGGGTTGCTACAGCACAAGTCTTGACAGGAGGGCAGAAATTAAAGTTAAATCTGAATCCAACTGCTTCTGCTTTCCCTTCGAAGCGCAAACATGACTGGGGTGGACAGTCGAAACAGAGTGTGGTGGCCAACATTAATTAATCTGTGGGGGTGGATACTGGCTCCAGTTTAACCTTCTAGCAGGACTGCTCCAACAGCTAATGGATGTTGCAGCAGCTTGTGTATGGAATAATTTATGAATTTGGAAGAACATGATTCCAGAGAATGTGGGTGAATGCCAGTGGTTTGCAAACCTCTGCCAATGGTCTTGTGAGCAGTGGGCTGCTGTGGGAAAAATAACATTGGATTAGTGCAGGGTAATGTTTGGAAGTGTCCCACTTAGCTCCTAAAGCCTGGCCCTAGTGCAGAGCTGTGCTGGGCTCTTGGCAGGACACCCTGAAGTAGCAGAAATGCATTAAATATGCATCTGCTGCATGCACCAAACAAGAAGTGGGGAGCAGCACAGGGAGATGTTTTTAGCTACGGGCTTTTCCCAAGCAGACTTAGCAGCATCTTTGTCGTTTGGGAGGACAGTTTCCTTGTTCCAGATAATTGGGCTGTCTGGGGACATGCCAGGTCACTTGATCTTGCAGCTCCAGGGCAGCTGAGTCCCACTACAGACCTGTCCCCTGGCTTGGGAGCCTTTTCTGCAGCCGAAGGAACGGACGCCTTTCCTCGGCACCAGACTCCGGAGCCGGATGTGAACCCAGCAGCACTCCAGGCCTCTTTCCAGCTCTTCAGGCTCCTGCTTTTAATTAAACTGTCGCGACACTGGGGCAGCAGGAGGATGGCTGAGATACCAGAAGCCAAAAGTCTGGCTCACAAAGGTGTATGGGAGCCTTGGAATGCGGGTGGGAAGCCTTTGACAGCACATAGGGCAGGATCCGTGCCTGCCTCCCACTAATTGTGGTTTATTTGCTCTCTGCTCATCCATCTGCTCTGTGGCAGGGATGAACATCTCTGGTTTCAATAACAAAGTGTATCCTCATGGCTGAGGGGAACCTTAGGTGGGAGCTATCCCTTTGCAAGCCTTCACTCTGCAGAAGTTGATGTGCACCACTTACCTGTGAGGATCTTTGTGGATCTGGGATAATTACAGAAGGCTCCAAAGGAGATTTGCTGTACTTGATCTGTGTTACCTGGCATTTCTTTGCACTTTATGCCTCTTGGCTTGGTTACACAATAGAGTAGTGCTTGCCTCTGAGCAGCTGCCTGCCTGCTGGATAACTTGTTCTCCTCATGGAGCTTATCCCTTTGCCAGCCACGAAAACATCTTCCCTCACACATCCTGGCTAAGTGTTGGTTCTACTGTGTGTAAATGACTGCTTGCTGCCTCTCTTATTACAAATGCCTGTTGTTCCAGTGGACAGGTTGAAATGCAGTGTAATCCTCAAATGTTCTGGAGATTTGACACATACCACGAGCTCACTGAATGTGCACCTCTGCCAGAAACTGTGTTGGGATGGAGAACTTGGGAATCAGTAGCAGCTAGGGGAAGTCTGGTTCTGGAACTAAGGTGGGGGGGAACACACCAAACACAGAGCTGATAGTAGGGTTTGGATCAAGTCCTTGGAATTGTTTGTAAGTCCAAAGATAATTTCATTGTTACAGGAGGCATTTAATTAGTATCTGGAATGTAGCCACTAATGCAGGTTTGTGTATAGAAAGACTGTTAGTACTTTTCCTTAGGAATTGTTTTCTACATGTAGATGTTCAAATAATAGTTAGTGTTAATAAAACTTAGCAATATCCAAAAGGAAAATATTTTTCTCTTGCTTATTTCTTTGTGCTGTACATTTAGACACTGTTCTCATTGTTTTTTGGGTGGGTTTTTTTGGGTTTTTTTTTTTTTTTTTAGCTATGCATGTCCCTTTTTCTAGAGCAGAAAGCGAAATTGTTCACCAACAAAAGCAAAGCTTATGGAAACTACCAGTTGGCTGAAGGTTCAGGGGCTGGAAGCATCTGAACCTGCTGACACGAGGGGACTTGGGGGTGTCACTGGAGCCTCCAAAACCCTTGCAGTGAGGAAGGAGGAAAAGGGTGACTGTACAGGCTTGTGCTTTAGTAGCAGCCATTGATGAAGGGGGACGTGGGGAGGTTTCTCCCTATGCAGCAGCTTATGCCAGTTTTGCATCTGACTTTATTTGCATTATTAGGATTACACTAATAAATCTGCTCTAAACCTGCTTGAAATCCCTGATGCTGTGACATTGCTGTTTGCCATTGCTGTGCTCCTTTCTGGGATCCAGCCCTGGGGTGGAAGCTGTGCTCACACAGCTCAGGAGGCTGCTGCATCCACCCAGCTGTGGCCTCGTTGCCTTTACAATAAAATCACACTTGCACCAATGACATTTTTTGTTTTCTTTCCCAGAAATTGCTGCCTCAGTTACAGAGGTGTTTGGAAAAGAGGACCCTGCAAAAGAACCTTGTCAGATAAGCCTGATGTTGGGTGTTATTGCTTGTAATTGAGGGGAAGGTCCTTCCTACTGCGTGGAGTTCCCAAGCTCATCTCCTGTGGAAATTTCCTTTTCTTGTAGGATGATGGTGCTGCCTGAGCTGCCTTTGGAAGCCACCATGGGCTTTGGATTCCTTTGCTGGTGTGTTTGCAGGGGAGGCTGAGGATGTGTTCTGGAAAGGACAGAGAGGGTCAGCTGCCAGAGGGAGTTGGGCTGTGCTGCATCAGAGAGAGACCTTGGCCTGTGCTGTGGTGGAGACTTGTTCCCTCACCTCCTTCATTTCCACTGTGTTACTTTGTCACCAGCTGCTGGAATGCAAGGAAAGCCTTATCCCTTTTCAGGGGTGGGGAGGAACAAGATAAACTCCAGAACACAGGCATGGGGCAGCGTGGGGCTCTTGATACTTCTGGGAGTTAGTTTAAATCTCTGGAATGAAAGGTTTATCTCTGCTCCAACTCAAAAGCTGGAGCTGTCAAGCTAATCCTTGGATTCCTTGTGAGTAGAGAGTTAATCCTTTCTTCTGGTGCCGTAAATGTTTATTTAGCCTTGCATTTATGGAGTTCAGAGGCTTTGGAGTGTATGTTGGGCAATTGCTGGTGTCCTGTGCAGGGACTATTTATGACTTGGAGCATCACCAGGATTGTAGTGACCATCACGTGTCTTTGTGGTCCTGCCCCTTAGCAAGTGATGGATATGGAGAGGACTGTGGGAACATTCCTGGCTGTGGGCTGTGTGTGAGAAGTGTGTTTTGTCTTACACTGTCTATTGACTCCAGAAATGTGGAGTTATTTTTCTGTAGCAATTATCAGTTATCCGTGCAGCAAAACACAAGGAGGATAAAAAAACTGATGTAGAGTTGCCTTCTAGTCCCATCTCCTGACAATCCCAGTGTTATGGCTGTGCTGCAGGCCTAGATCAGATGTCCTTTCCTCTGGAGGAACTCTGGACAATAAAGTTTTTTGGAAAGATAAAACATGGTCTTTCAAAGTAACCACAAAAATTTGGAATTAGTGAGGTGGGGGGAAGGAAGTAATTCAGTTGAAATATGGAATTGCTCCTAGTCATAAAAATTTTAGTATTGGCTTTCCCTGTTTAAGGCAGGAAAACCAGGACTTGCTGAAGGCAAGTGGGGAATTTTATTGCTTTGAGCCAGTGGAGGGCTCAAAGTCTATGGACTAGTATTTCCAAAACTGTCACCCAAATAGTTGAGTAAAGCTTTGCCTTTTCCTCTGCGTGCAGATGCACTCCAACTTAATTCCACTTTCATTCTTGCTGAAGATGAAAAACTGTGTGCTAAGGCAAACAGTATTTGTAATTTTCAATATTTATTGATTGCTGACCTTTTCTTATTCACATTGAAGGACTTCTGTGGTGCCCTGGAAGAGCTCTGTGTGCCAAGGAGCTCTGTGTGTTCTGTTTCCCTTTTCGAAGCAGATGTGACTCAACACTCAGCGTATTAGACCGTGCCATGAATTCATTCAAAGCTGCTTCTCTTGTTTTGTTGTTGTTGTTTTCTGGTTCCTTGGTCAGAATCACACTCAAATGTACTTGTTGCTGGTGAGAGTGATAACACCAGACTTGGCTAAACCCAAGATGTTTTCTCTGGCCTTTTTCTTCACAACCTTAGTGCTATATATGCATGTACACATTGCATATGAATTTAAGAGGAGCTGGTCTGAGCCAGCTCTTTTCAATCCAGTTGATGCTGGATTGACACTTCCTTGGTAATGCTGGACCAGTAAAGTTTCCCTGGGGAATTTCCTGTGTGTATCTAGCACTTGTTTGGACTCTAAAAGCCCTGGCAGGGGTTTTCAAGGAGCTGGGTGATGATTAATTTGAAGTTAGGACTCATTTAAACTCACTGCTGTGGTACCTGGGCACGGGATAAGCCGTGTGTACATCTGTGTTACCTCAGGATTTAGGTGTGAAGACAGCTACTGTGATAAATCTGCACCCTTCAGTCCAGAATCAAGAGAAGTGGTAAATAAATGATCTGAAGCTGTGTGCTCTGATAGGCACAGCTCTGGTGTCCTGCCTGGGAACTGGGTCTGTGCAGATACCAGCAGTGTCCGTCTGCTGGGCAGCCACAGTGCCCCTCACCTGCCTCTGAGCAAGCCAACAGGGCACAGTATTGGGATGGACCCTGCTTGTGAGTCCCAGGGATAATTAATTACCCAGAGCACGATCTGGGGCACCTTCCAGTCCTGGGGCTTGTTGAATAGGAGCTGACAAAACGTGCCCTCGATGTACGGCTGCAGCTTTTCAGGAAGGAACACTTGGGGTTAAGGAACTGCAGGGCAGCCCTGCTGGGCTGTGCCTTTGCCACCTCAAGGAAAGCTGCTGCTTTTTGTGTCCCAGCGGCCCTTAATTTGAGTCAGGTATTGGAACAGTGCTGCCTTGTTACAGCTTTGTAAGCAAGACCTTTGGGCTGCTTTCCTTTCTCAAAATCCCTCTTCTGCTCTGATTGTGTTCACAACCCTAACTGGACTGGAGTTGGTGGAAGCCTGGGGAAGGTTGGAAGAAAACCTGGCAGTGGGGTCAGATGCTCTCTTCCCAGGTTTGTTTTAATTCTATCTTTTTGTGCCTGGTGGCAGTGTCCCGGAGAGCTCCCTCCTCTCTGTGGGTGTAACTGGAATCTTGCCGAGGTCATGTATCACCCTTCCCTCTGTGTCAGGTCCCATGTTGGGCTGTGCCTCCAGCTTTGAGCAAAGTATAGATCCAACGACTTAATGGCCCGTGGTGCAGCTGTTTCAAGGCTATTTTAAGTGCATGACAGTGAAATACAGAAGGAAATGGCTGTTGGGTTTTTCCTCTCTGCTGCCTTGCTGGACTGTGTCTGTATCTGTGGTGGTGTGGGACTGTGCAGCCAGAAGGGCTTGAAAAGGGCAAAGAACTGAAAGAGAGAAAAGTGTTTCTAATGGCCATATAGCAACAACATGCCTTCCTGCTGTCTCCCAGCTGGCTTCTGTCCTTCCGATCAGAGTTGTTTTTAACTCTTAAGGCGACACGTTCTCACGTCTAACAAAGGCTGCACCTTCTCTGCCCCTCGCTGGTGCCAGCTGGAGTCGGAGTCACCGCCGGGCTGTGGTGTCGTGTCACTGTGCAGCGTCCCAGGGCCCGCGGGAAGGAATCTCCAGCTCTCTCCGCTGTGCCTGGCGATGCTGGAAGGGGCAGGTTTGCCTTTCCCTGCCTGTGGCGCTGCAGAGGACAAAGGGCAGGGGAGTCGCAATAAACCGTGTGCTCTCTTCCGAGGCGGGAGGAGCGGAGCGGGTCGGCGCGGGGAGCTGGCAGGAGCAGCAGCTCCCATTTTATTCCCTCAGCCTCACTCTGGCGGTCAGAGGCAGTTGCACGTCGTCCTCCTGTCAGGAGAGAGATTGGCCAGAGAAGCAGAGAGCATCTGGTTCTCATTGGGCTCTGCCTTTGGATGGTCTTCATTCTTGTTTGTCACATTATGTCTTTTTTTTTTTTTTCCCTTCCTTCCTCTCTCCTTTTTCTTTTTTTCCCCTTCAGTGAGTTTACAAGCCTTGCTGGAATGCACATATGGTCCTTATCATCCCCGAAGTCCAGCTTTTTTTCCCTTTTGCTGGTTAGCAGTTTGTGACATCAGGGGCTGTTAGAAGCATTAGTCACTTTTCCTCCAAATAGAAAGGTCTGTGGTTTTTGGAAACCTATAGAGGGAAGTGTCTTTTATGTCAGTTCTTGGCATACTTGGAACTGCGAGTGCTCTGAGCTTGTGCTGACCTTTAGCCAAACATTTTGCCTGAAGACAAATGCTCGTTCCCACTCTCTGTAGCCCCTCCTGAATGGTCAGATTTTGCTGACTTCTCTCTTTCCAGAAGAATGCAACTGTATCCTTTTCCTCCACGCTCCTGCCGGGTTCCTGCAGCTTGCCAATGTAAGCAGTTCCCCTCGCTTCCCTGCCGGCGTGCCCCGAAGGCGCGGCGGCAGCGGCGGCATGATGGGCTGCAGGAAGCGTGTCCTTGCCGTGTGGCAGGGGCTAACCTGCTCACAACCCGCAGTTGTGAGCACTGGAAACCAGGATATTTGGTGCTGCACGTCCGGGAGGTGGGCCTTGTGCTCCCCATCCCCTGTGGTATCCGTGCTGGGGGAGCTTGGGGACACTTGGATTGGGGCACGCTGGCTTTTCCTCTGGCAGGCTGTGGGCTGCACCTAAGCAGGGGCCAGCTTGTGATGCCTGCTCACTGTTCCCTCTGTAATCCTGCCCTGCATTGAGGGGGCCAGCCTTGGAGACAGCATCACTCCTGTGCGGTGTTGTCTGTGCCTGTGGAAGCATGTCCAGCATCACCCAAATCTCTGGGGGCATCTGCTTGGGGGAACCCCTTGCTTGGTCTCAGTGGCAGCCTCCTTTGGCTGGTGATTCCCCAGTCCCATGGGATTTTATCTGTAGAGCAGTGTTTTCTGCACGGGGGGACAGCACGAGTCCCACACCTGCCCTTCCCCATCTGCTGCTGCCCAGTGCTTTGTCGGTCAAGTTGCTTCCAGCTTCCCTCCCACAGAATAACCTTTTCTGCCATCCTGATTCTTGGGGATTAAAAGGAAAATCCAGTTTATTCAGGGAGAGCCTTTTTGTATTCCCTGTGACCTCCCTGTTTAATGAGCAAGGGAGCCAACTGTGGCATAGCTCTGCTGACAGCGTTCCCTGTTACTGGGAGTAGAGACCTGGCTCCTTGCTATTGTGGTAGACGTTGCTGGAGGCCTGTGGCAGGGGACTGGTGAGGAGCTGTGTGTCCCTAAGCAGCTGCAGCTGGTGCCAGCTTTTATCCAGGAAGATCGAGATGGTTTCCTGCAGTCCATCCCTCAGGGACAATAGCTGCAGCAGTGAGTCACTGGTGGCTTGGTGGCAGGGAGGGAGGCACAAATCTTCATGGCCTGATTGACACATTAATGTACAGAGCAAGAGCATGCCTTCCACAGGGGTCTGCTCTCCCTGTTGAGAGAAAAGGGGGAAAAAGAAAGCAAGGGGGAAGAAAAACAACAAAGGACCTCCCAGACTTGAATAGCTTGTGCAGACATTTTCCCGAGCCTGCATCCAGCCAGCAGCAGAGTGGAGCCAGGAACTCCCCCTCCTCTGCTGGTGACACTGATGGTTATCTTACCCTGAAACAACAGCCAAGAAGTCCTTCCTCTGTGGATGAACTGATTAACTGATTGATTGCTGTCAGCCCTTTCCTTCTGGCATCCCTGCATGCCAGGGAGGGGAAGGGAGTTGTTCTTGCTTTCCATGCTTTCCTATACTATTCATAAGTTGATTTGTCTAAGGGTTTGGCCATCCCTTAATGCTGTATAAGGAAGGGGAGTGGAATTGTGGTTGTGGGTGCTGTTACAAGGAGCAGGAGCTTGGCTCTGCCATAGGCACTGGGAATACTTGGTGCCCTGCTAGCAGGGGCATCAGCTCCTGGGTTTAACTCTGGGAGAGGGATAGATCTGTCTCTTGCTGACTACTCTTTGCTTCTGTGCTCCTGCTCTTGCCTGAGCTGCTTTTTTATCTGCGCAGACTAAACTATCCCTGAGGTCCCTGGCTTTGGATGCAGCATCTAAGATGATTTGACCTAGTAATGAGTCAAAAATGTTGCTGGTCTGAGCTGCTGACAACAATAAAAGCTTTTAGAATTTCTTAAAGGTGCCTCCGAAGTCGTGTGGCCTCAAATAACTAAACACTTGCTTCATATTTGGGGTTGAGCTCAATATTTTGCATACCAGGCTTTTTCCCCTCTTGAGTTTGAGGCTGGTTTTTGTTTTCTTTAACTCTTGGGAGGCCGTGTGAAGCTGACCCCCAGCCACCAGCAGCTGTGGGCCGGGAGGGGCCCAAGGGGAATGTTTTGCCAGCAGCCTTAAAGCAAAAGGGGCTCAGCCAGGAGCTTGCTTGGATTGGGGAATAGGCACAATCATGGCTGAGTCCTGAGCAAGGAGAGCAGACTGGAGACTGGGACAATAAATGTCCTTGTGGAACTCTCTCCTTGGCCTTTTGGGAGTGGGGCTTTTTCCTGCCCAGGAGAGGAGCAGCTTTGCTTTGTTTCCAGTCAGCTGCCAGACACTTTGGGAAGCGTAAGGACTCAGCTGTGCTTTGTGCTGCCTCTGGAGGAGGGACACAGCACCCACCTTTATCTCCAGCTCCCCATCCACACACAGACATACTGTTCCTGACTCCAGTGAGGAGAATAACTTTCCTTTTATTCCTGCTGGCTCTGCCAAGCCGTTGTGGCTTGGGAGGAATGAGCTGACTCTCCTTGCACATGCCTCATCAGTTGAATTGTTTTATATAGCTCCACTGATTCCCATCCAGCCAGACCCACTGTTTGCCACAGAGCATCCATTGCAGCATTGCCTGACCTGTGAAACCATTGCCACCAGGAGCTATGTCTGAAGAAAAACAGATCTAAAAGAGCCTTGACAGGGTTCTGAGACTGCAAACCAGTTCTTGTCTTTTGCAAGGCATTTTTACCCCCTTCAAATGAAGAGCAGTGGGATGTGGGTTCCTGACAATCAATCTCTTTATAGTGAGGGTGGGTAGTATTTGCTGTGCCTCTGGGGGCATGTCTCTGCTTAACTTACCCTTTCCCTTCCCCTGCTGCAGTTAAAACCAGCAGCTGTGATAACAGCAGCTCAAAGATTGTTGTTGATCCCAGAAATATTGACTGTGGGATGCCTTGTAGGGCTCTCTGCAAAGAGAAGGCAAGTGATCAGCATCTTTCCCAAGAAACAAGCATTCGTTTGTTCATGTTACTCTCTAGTTTTTGTAGGGGTTAGCACATAGCTCTGAATGTTCAGAATCATTTCCTGCTCATGGATGGTATGGGAAGAGGGAGGGAAATGATGCCCTGAATGTGGGGTTCAGTAAAGGAGATGTGACTGCCTTAACGAAGAGTTTAAAAATACAGACTGCTTTTGGGATGTCTTAAGCTCTCTGATGTGAGAACATCCAAACACTGAAGTCTAGCAGCACATCTGGTGCCAAGTGGCTGATCTCTGCAGGAGTCTATGGAGCTGCAGTTTTTGGAGCTCCATGCTCATCTTGCCCGTGGATCCTGAAGTTGGGAGCAAGGAGAGATGCTTACCAAGCAGTTACTCCTTTAGTGTGCTTGTAAAAGGTCAGTACTTCAGACACTGCCACTTGTCTGTGGTTACCAAGGCATCTCCCAGCACTGTGTTTCTGTGAGTCACTCCTGAGGAGTTGTTTTAGTCCAGCAGGATGTTTAGGTGCAGTGCTAGGCAAAGGGAGGAGTCGTGCTGAGCTCTGTTCCTCTGAGGGGAGATGAGGGATGAGCTTGGGAAGAGGGCACTGAGGCAGGGTGATGAGATACCTTTCCACTTGGGCTGAAGCACCTGAGCAGCACTGCTGGCTTCCTCTGGAGGAGGAGCCATGTGGCAGGAGGAGTAAATCCACGCTTGTAGCATTCCTGTTGATGTACCAGAGGACTGTGGGGTAGAGCAGGAGTCATCTCAGCCTTTGACTGCCCTTCAGCCTGAGGTGCCCAGCTCTCAGTGGGGTGACTCAGCTGGGCTCAAGCCCAGCCCACTGACTGTGCTCAGGAGCTTGTCATGGCCGTTCACAGCTGGAGGGGCAGGGCCATCTGACTTAGCATCCCCTTGTTGTTACAACGCTTCTGTTCTGCCAGACCGAAAGTGATTCACTTGCCTGCTCTGCTGCTGATACCCTGAGCAATCAGGCTTGTTGCTCTCCAGCAGAGGCTTCCTTTCCTTGTAGATGAAGCTGTCCCCTTGAAGAGGCAAAAGCAAGAGCAGAGGCCTGGCTGCAGTGGTAAGAGGTTGTCCAGCATGTGCACCTCTTTCCCCTGGAGAGAAGCAGCCTGCAGCTCCCCCAAAAATGTGTCAGCTTTCCAAGGGCATCTGCATGCTGCAGAACTGGCTTTGTTTATGTGTGGAGGAGAGATTTAGAAATCTAGTTCCTTTGGCTCTCCTGCCTCCTCCAAAATGTGTATCTGTGGGCCTTGTGCAGAACTGCAGCTATTTTCTGTGTCTGCTCTACTCAGGGAGATGTGCTGCATCCTGGGAACACTGGGGGAGGTGAATGCTTGGGTTTGTGTTTCATCTCTGCCTGTGCCTCAGGCCTCAGATCTTTTCACGAGTGTTTTGATGTTTTGAGCAGATATCAGGCTGCTCTTGTCTCCTGTTGTGCAGCACAGCCTGTGAAAAATACTTGGCATTGCAAAGTGCAGAGAGTTTTTGTTTATTCCTCTGTTGATGTTTGCCACTTGCAGGAACAAAAAAAAAAAAAAAAAAAAAAGGCAAGGGGAGGGAAATAAACCAGAGAAGGTCTGCAACAAAAATAACTGACACAGATGCAAGAGATGAGTCTAACTCCTGTTCCTGCTGAGCAACCGATGATGAGGCAGTACTTGCTTTCCCAAAATATATCAGGGAAAGAGATAGTGGTGCTGTGCTGAGAGATGTTCAGCACCCACCACTTTGTGTGAAGCCTGTGAATCATGGGCACTCACTGCTTTCTGGGATCTGCTCTGAGCACCCTTCACTGGATCATAAACCCAAGCCCACTGGTTTTTTAGAAATAGTAATGTTACAAATATTTAATTTAACCCATTAATGTCATACATCAATCCCAGGGCCTTCTCCAGGGAAATCCCTGTTAGGGGTGAATGAGGTGATGGTCTTTCTGGGTGGTTTTTCTTTACTGAACCTGAGTGAAGGAGGTGGCAATCTCTTAATCACTTTAAGCTTCTGTGGTGTGGTGCTGGTGAGCAGCTCCCAGCACACAGAGGGATGGAGGTGAACAGGCTGGTAAATTGGCATTTACCTACAGACAAGGCTGGTTTAGATGCTGACAGAAGGCTCAGGCATCTAGCACAGGGGCCAGGCTCTGTGTGTCAGCATGGCAGAAAAGAGCCCTTTGCCCAGACTCCTGGCACAGACTGAGACATTTTCACTTGTAGATGCTACATTTCTCAGGGAATTTTTGTATTTCTTTAGGTCTGAGTTTATTTTCATCAACACTCAGCCCAGATGTAGCTCGTTTCTCCCTGCGATTGGTGGCTGCTCCATTATGTTTTGAGGAGAGAAGTGGAAGTGCTCAGCATTTGTTCAGGGAGTGGGAAGTCCTCCTCTGCTTTTGATCCTTAACAACCAAAGAGTTCTCCATGTCTGGTCCAAAGCCCACTGATTTTGTGGAGAGAAGCTGGTGCTTCCAGCATCTTTAAGCCAGGCTGAGGCTGCCCATGACTGTAATTTATTGTGGCCTTGGTGGAGTGACTCCATTGGAAGGGTTTGGGTTTGGAGAAAGGTTAGTATTTTCTAAATTAAGGACAACAAACTTTAGGTGAAAAATGCTGTGAAATAGCAGCAGAACTGCTCCAGGTCTACCAAGTTTGTGGGGATTTTTTTGTTTGCTTGTTTTACTGTGCTCAGGACCTTGGTATAACTGTGACTTGCCAGGGAAGAGGTAACTGGGCCAGCTTGTTTTTCCCAGCTTCTCTGTGGATTGCCATACAGCTGCTGTGGGAAAGTCCCCAGTACAATCTTGGGGTTTTTCCCAACCTCCCTTCTGCCAGGTCTGTGCTGCTCCCTTGCCCTCCACGGAACAGCTTTGGGCTGTTGGATGTTGTCAGCTCAAGCCCCCGAGCAGCCAAGGAGGAGAGTGGGGGTGCCTGGCACCTCTGGGCAGCTTGGCCTGGCTTCTTTTCCTGCTGAGGACATGCAGAGGCAGCAGCAGGGCCTTTGTGGGTCACACAGGAAACACTGGGAATGGTGCCATGCTTCCTCACCTTGTGTCAGGTGAAGTTATTTGTAAACCAAGGCATGGCAGAGCAGCATGCTCACTTTATTCCATTCCTGTCAAAGCCTGGAAAGGCTTTTAGCTGGGCTCTAGTGGCACAGTTGCTATCTGAGCTGTGTCCTGCTGTCACCATGCTGAAGGGTTGAAGGAAAAGGGCAACAATGTTGGCATTTTCCTTCTAGGCCTGGGAGGACAGAGCAAGTCTGAGAGCTGCTCCTTTCCTTTGGCACACTGAGCCAAGAAAAGCACCACCTTGGCTCTCTGCTCACCTACACAGGTGTCTGTCAGGAGTAGCTTTTGGAGTTGCAGGCAGGGCTGTATCACAACAGCCTGTTGTCACTCCTCAGTGTGCTTCTTGAGAGGGACAGCCTCACTGGGAAGTTTGGGGAGTTTCCCGTGCTGCTGGGGAAGTTCTGGAGTGGAAGGTTGGCTGGTTTCTGCTGCGTTGCTGTGCAATGGGCACAAAGGATGCAGCCTCAGCTGCTTCAGCAACTAAACAGGAACTGGTCAGCTCACAGCTCTGACAGTGTTCCACTCTCTTTTCCAGGGATCTGCCTAAATAATCTTAGGATAACCCTAGGGATGCTGGGGCCTCAGAAACAGCATTTGAGTGTTGCAGATTGGTAAAGAATCATGGTTTATTGGTGACAGGCATGGAGAACCAGCGTGGTGGTGTTTGCCTGCCTTGGGGTCAGGGGCATTTTAGCTCCTGAGCCCAACAGCAGAGATGGATAGAAGGAAAAGGAGAGTGCATCTGAGGGGGAAACCTAAGACACAGATCCTGTGTCCCAAAAGCCTCTGTGTCCTTAACACAGTTCTGACAGGACTTCTTCCCTGACAGGGGTGTGGCAACCCTGCTAAATGCTTTTCTTCTGGATCTTACAGAACGATGACCTCAGGAACCTGTCCCTGTCTGGCCACGTGGGCTTCGACAGCCTCCCGGACCAGCTGGTCAACAAGTCAACGTCCCAGGGCTTCTGCTTCAACATCCTCTGCGTGGGTAGGTCACCCTGCTGGGCCTCAGGGCACAGCCCCACATTCACACCTTCTCCCTCTGCCCAGGGCAGGGCTCAGCCACTGCAGACCATACTGGCAGGGAAGTGACACTTGTCTTCCCAGAGCTGCTCCACGGGGAAATCTAGTGTTCCTCTTTCCCCTTTCTCTGCCCTGTCCTCCAAGTCAAAGCATGGGAATTTCTAGCTGTTAAAATCTATCCCTTTGATCACCCAGCGGTTCTGCTTTCCCCAAGGCTGCCCCTAAGGAAACTGAGTGAACTTGGGAGCTAAATGTATTTTTAAAAGGATGTTAACTTAAATCTGCTTTTCTCTGGGTTGGGTGTGGAGGCTGTTTCTCAGCAAATTGCATTCCTTCCCTTCCAGGGTTTCCCGGTCTCCTCACATTCTCAGTTTCTCCACTTAGAAACGATGCCATTTTTAGTCTCCAAATGATGTACTGGAGAACAAAGCCTGTCACCTGTCCTCTGCTGTATTTAATCTGCAAGTTGGTTTAACAGCCTGAGTTACTTTTCCCAAATTGTTCAGAGGGTGAAATACGAGGAGGCAACATCTTCTCTTGGCTGTGGGGAGGTAGCTGCTGTCTTGGTACTCTGTGGATACTTCACAATTGGAAATCCATTGCTCAGCCCCAGGGAGCTGGTGAGCCAAGCCAGCTCTGGCTTGTCAGTGAACCCAGAATCTGGTTCTGTAAATGGACAAAACTGCTGGGTTTTTCTCTTAGCTTGGCAGTGCAGGCTGCAAACATCATCTTTCCATTCATTGTTCATTTAAGCCTCCAGGAGGGGAGTATTGTCCCTTCTAATTAGTTACATTAATTAGCTGGAAAAACCCCACAACCCTCTGCTTGTGATTTTTCTACAGCAATTTGAGAATTTCTGTGAGCTGCCTGAAAAGAAATCTGGCAAACTTGACTCCTCTCTGTAGCTTTGCATGTGAAAGGAGGAGATAAGAGAATAGTTACACTTCTGCACACTTGAGCTCCCAACCCTCACGTGATTCTTCATAGCAGCATGAAACCATTTCAATCCAGCAGGGAACAGCCTGATTAGCAGGCAGCTCTTTGATCAAAATGGCATAAATTAATTGCCTTTCTCTCTTGCAGTAAATATGCCTTTCTTAGTGTGACTTAATATGTCTCCATTAGCAATTTGATCCACCTCTTTTTTTCTTGTGAAATGTGCCCGTCCACCGATTTTCATCCCATATTAAAGTTTCACACAAACTTCTGCAGTTGGCCAAGGAACAGAAATCTCACCCTTGAAAAAATTATTGTTTGAAATTGTGATTGTGAGAGAGGGCACAATTAACTTCAGTGTTGTAATGTGAGACTTCTGATTGGGATGTGAAATGCTACAGAACCTATCTGGCATAGACTGCAGCAGTTCCTATCAGGAACTCCCTAAATTTGCAGCTTCAGCCATGGGCATTCTGTGCCATCAGTTTAGGACTTGGCTTTCCATGGGAGTTGCCTCAGCCCACCCCTGCTCACAGCATGGGTAGCAATAGCCATTTGAGGGTGTAATTGCTAAGCAAACAGTTTTGACTGAAAAATGGGATTTAGGCTAATGCTTTCATCCATGTTACTGATTGCACTGGGGATTAGTGAAACTGTAATAGTTTAAAAAGTTGGTATTTAAGCAGCGTGCCTTTTTTTAAAGAACTCTGTATATATTTCTCTGTCTCAGATTTTTATTGTCTTAAGTTGCACTGTGGGTTTTGGATAATCTTCTTGAGGCAACACAACTGCCTTAAAAAGGCTGAAACAAAATCAGGGAATCAGACATGGAGTTAAGGGAATTTACAACTTGCTATAAAGAAAGTTCCTGGGTCAGTCCTGCTAAAGACAGGGCCTGTCTCTGAAGACATCTGTTCCTGCAGGGATTATCTTGCTTACCAACGTGCAGGCAGCCTAATTCCACTGCTACCCAAGTGGAATAACTCCTCACCCTGGTGAACGTGCCAGGGAATGAGGTAAGGGGGAGCAGTGGCACCATGCTGACGCTTCCTCTGCCCTCTCAGGTGAAACTGGCATTGGCAAGTCCACGCTGATGGACACCCTGTTCAACACCAAGTTCGAGAGCGAGCCCGCCACGCACAACGAGCCCGGAGTGAGGTTGAAAGCGCGGAGTTACGAGCTCCAGGAGAGCAACGTCCGCCTGAAGCTGACCATCGTGGACACCGTGGGCTTTGGAGATCAGATCAACAAGGATGACAGGTAAGCCAGGCTCTGCTGGGAGAGAAATCCCACTGCTGCTGTGCTCTTGTAACAGTGTGTCTTTTTGGAGTGCAGCCAGGGCCCTTCTAGATCCCAGTCAGCCTCTCCAGTAGAGAAACTGCTTGAGAACTGCTCAGGAGGCAATCTAAGCTCACACATCCACACACGTTACAAGGCTGGCTCAGCAAGAGAGGCAGAACGCTCCCAGCCCAAATTAATTTCCAGCAAGTGTTTATTCCAGTGTGCTGAAGGTGAATCCGGAGCCAGAGAGAGAGAGCATGTGGTTTTTCTCAGTTATACAGGGTCTGAGGTTTGTGGGTGGCACAGGGGGCAGGGCAGGGGACAAGTGGCCATAGGGAAGAGAGGAACAGGACACCAGGCCCCAGAGCCAATGGGGAAACAGGGAAAGGGGATGCCATGGGGTGGGAGATGGACATGCCAAACCCAGAGAGAAGATTGCACAGTGTCTGCAAGGGTCCATGGGGGAAAAGCCTTTTGTTACACCTGGGGTATCTTTAATCTTCACTTTTCCAGGGAAGGGCAGTTGGAAATTCCTTTAATGGTATGAGGGACTCCACATGCTCTGAGGTCTCCAGGGCTTCCCTTTGTGGGCAGCAGGTCCCTTGCTGTTTTGGGGGTGTTTCCCAGTCCTGTAAGTGATGCTGCTCCTGCCTAACCCTGTGGAGAGAAGGGCAGGCCCAGTGCAGCAGGGCTTAGGGAGAGCTTTTGTTCTCCTACTGTGTCCTGGCACATATGGCTGTGGTAGGTGTGATTTGCTCTGTCCTCCAGTTTGAGGCTTCTCAGTCCTTCTTTGCTCTGCTTTTTTTTGCAGAGCTTTCTCTAATATTTCTCCCAATGTGAGGCCTTACTGCTTTCCTTTCACATGTCTCTGAGATTTTCAGTGTCTCATGGTCAGAGACAAAATTTCCATAAGCCAAGAAACCAGAGCAGCAGCCATTTTACAGACCCACCTAGTGATATTCATGAAGCTGCCCTTGATGGAAGGGGAACACATGGAACAGTTTTCTTTCCAGAAGCATGAACAGTTAATTTGAATAAGGACATGTTACACTGCGTGAGCTGCTTTTTCTCTAACAAAATGTTCCCATCAAAGTCCATGGATGGTGCAGTTATCTTCTGAGCTTTACTCACAGGCTTCAGTTCCTGAAAAGTCCCTCTTATCTTGACTTTCCCTTTCCTCTTTTAAGATGATGAGACTTTGGACAAGCTAGGGGGTAGGTCATGATGTAATTTTTAAATTTTTTTTTTTTTTTAGATGATATTTAGTGAGATTGGCAGAGCAGCAGCTCAGACTTTAATTCAAGAGACTGCCAAACGTTGTTTTTCAGGGGTAGCAGTCTTGTGTGGTTTCCATGCCTCGAAAATCGAGGGCTGTCATGTCTGTTATGCTTTGCCTGCACACCAAGTGGAAACACACCCTTGTGGAGGAGAGATTGTAGGTTGGTGGGGAGGGCCCTAAAAGCAGTGCTTGTCCTGTACCATACAGAGCCCCCCTGAAGCTTCCTGAGTGCCCATGTGGTCCTAGCAGCAAATTCCCTGGTTTTCTCTGTGCCTTCTCTCTCCAGCTACAAGCCCATAGTAGAATACATCGACGCACAGTTCGAAGCCTACCTGCAGGAAGAGCTGAAGATCAAGAGATCCCTGTTCAACTACCACGACACACGGATCCACGCCTGCCTGTATTTCATTGCTCCCACAGGACACTCACTCAAGTCCCTGGACTTGGTCACCATGAAGAAGCTTGACAGTAAGGTACTTGCTGCCTGTGTCACCACGGCACTGTGGTGCTTTCATTATCTTGCCATCTGCTCAGGAAATGTCTGGGTTTAGTAGTGGAGAATCTCAGACAAACAGTGTGAGAAGTGTACCTTGGACAGGCTGCTACAATGGGTCATTGTTCTGCTTCACATGCTGCAGAGATTTATTGGGAGTTTGGACTCCTACTCTTTTCCAGCTCTACCTCGGGTAGGGAACTTGGCCATGTGCTCCCCAGCTAATCTTTAAAGTCAATAAAGACCATTCAGGTTGTCTTTCTAATCAGTGAAAAACAAATGGAGGTACTGTGCCTGCTCACCCTGACCACATCCAGCTAGACAAAACCAGTGATTTGATCTGCTGTGCCAAATGCAGTGGTGTTGTAGCTGTAATGTCATCAACAAGAATCTGAATAAATATGTTACTTGGCATCTGCTTTTCCAGGTACCCTCACGGGCTTGGTTTAAACCATGGTTCAAAGGAGATTGCACCTCTTCTAGGAAAAATAACTGAGATACAAATGTAGAACCTGAGTAGCTAAACTGAGCCTTCTCTGTGCTCCTTTCTGCCATGATTAAGCAATTTAAATCAATCCACTGTGCACCTTTGGCTCATTGAATCCTGATTCTGCAGGACATCAGTGATGACAGTGGTTCTTTGTTTCCTAGTGAGGCCAATTGATTGGGTTTTGTGTGGTGATGGAGAAAGTTCCTTGCCTTCTTCAACTGAAAATAAGGTTATGGAAATTTATCCCAAGTGAGCTAATTGACATTCCTGTTCTATCTTTTGGCCAAGGGAGATTTAATAACTCCAAACAGAATTAAGTGATGTAATAGAAGAGGATTTTCAAGTACTGTAGTTAAAACCCCTCCATATAGATCGAGATTACTGTTATCCTCAGTACAATTTCTGTCTGCTGTTGCAGGGAAAAGCAAACCTGCAAGATCAAAAGCAGAAACTGTCCCTCTGGAGGGAGGAGAAAGGGAAAGAAGGCAGAATCTTTATCCTTGCCAACAGCCTGTCTAGGGAAGAGAGTCAGCAACTCATCTTTCATCTCAGAGCTGTGCAGGGAGGAGTGAACCCTGCTCCTGCAGTGCAGCAGTGTCCAAGGGCACATGAGGGCACACGGGTGGGGGAAGTGTGCCTGTGTTACTGCCAGCCCCTGTCCTGTGTGTCCCACGGCTGGATAGGCACCATCTGCTTCCCATGGGGTGACAGCAGTTCTGCTGCCCCTCTGGTGTCCCTGGTGACACTCCCCAAGCCAGGGCCTGTGACAGGCTGTTGTCTGAGCATGGCTCCCCCAGTAATCCAGCCAGCTGCAGTACCAGGGGATGTGCAGAGATGGTCATTTCCTTTCTTATTTTTTTGGAGCAGCTCATAATAATCTATGACAACATTTCCTGTCCAGCCAATTTGGATGAGGAGGGGAGTACGACCGGACAGGAAATAGCACGTTGCCAAATTGCATTTGACTTCTTTCTAAGGCCATCATCACTGCTGCCTGGAAATCCTGTCAGAGGTGGTGCTGCTGGCAGCAGCAGCCCCAGGGAAGTTCATCTGCTGGGAGTGCTGGCTGGTGGGACTTTAGGGCTGTCCTTTCCAGTGACACAACCTGTGCAGTCCTGTATGTGGAGGTGCTGTCCTGTCTTGCAGGTGAACATCATCCCCATCATTGCCAAGGCTGACACCATTGCAAAGAACGAGTTGCACAAGTTCAAGAGCAAAATCATGAGCGAGCTGGTCAGCAACGGCGTCCAGATCTACCAGTTCCCGACCGACGAGGAGACGGTGGCCGAGATCAATGCCACCATGAGTGTACGTTATCTGGGGGGCTTGCTGCCCTTGCTCTGCCTGGGCCTGGCCATGATGGCCGTGCTGTGTCTTACTTGGCTTTAAAACTGCCATTTAAGCCAGGACATCAGCCTGGCCAGAAGGCTTTTGGGGGCTGGAGATACCTGGTGTGGTACGTTTCGCTGTGTGACAAATGCTTCTCCCCTGTTGCAGTTTTCACACCCTTCCCCTGTTGCAGTATTCCCGTCTCGGGAAAGGAAGAGGATGGGAGGCAGGGCCCCGATGTGGTCAGGGCAGAGAGCTGAGGTTTGGCTTTCCTGTCCCAGACGACCACTTGCTGCTCAGTGGGAGTGATTCATTCACTGCCGCCTTTGTTTTGGTTTCCGGCGGGAGCGGGGCACCGGCACTGCTGTTCCAGCTCTCCTGTGGCCATCAGCAGCTCTGGCTTTCCCCTCCTCCCCTGCCTTTGGCAACGGGGCACTCTGGGCTAGACTAGACCAAACATCTCAGTGGGGGTTACCAAAGGAAGCAGCTGTTTGCCATGGGCCTGACTCGGGGTGCAAAGGGAAGAACCTGAGCTCGGGGTTGCTGGCAGCAAGGTGTTGATTGACCCCAAGAGGATGTGCCAGTCCTAGAGCAAGTGCACTCAGATTAAGCTATTTCCATGCTACTCGAAGGCTGTTGTGAGTTTTCCTTTTCAACAGCTTGTAGATGGGCAATTATCACATCCAGGTGAATGTTAGGCCCTCTCCAAAGCTCCCTATTGCCTCTCTTCCCTGTCTGTGTTGTTCTGAGCAGGGAGAAGCTGGCACAGAGAAGGGATGTGGCTCTACCAGGGTGCATTGTGTGCAGTGTTCTGCCTTCCTCAAGTGCAGCCTGGCTGCTGGGAAACCCCTTCAGCCAGATAATCCCATCTCTGCCCTGACATCTTCCCCCCCAACCCAGCCTCTGACCACGGCTTGGCTGACACAGCTCCCGCTCCCAGAGCTTGCACCCAGCCCCTTTGGATGCTGTTAAGGCAGGGAGAGTTCCACGGGGCTGGGCTGGCAGCTGAGGCGAGCTCCCTCCTGGCAAGCAGCCACACTTCTGGGAGTTGATCCCGGATTGTCGCCGCCACACCCAAGGAGAGACCTGGACAGAGCAGAGCTCTGTGACTCAGACGTGTCAGCCCAGGGCTGGGTCAGCTCTGCTCTTCCCCTTACTCACAGCTTTGCCCTGTTTAAGAGGAAGCATTAGCAGTTCTTTGTAGCAGCAAAATCTCCCTGAATTTTGAGCCTACCTTCCTTGAGAGGATGTACTTTATTTTCTTTCTTATTGTTTCACAGTTCTTTTTTCTCGGTGTTCAGATTCAGTTCCAGTTTGTAAGACTTGTCCTGTGCTTAAGACAGTAGTGCTTTGTAATTAAATGGAAAATATGTACATATCTTGTATTTTTAGAATTTTGGGCATTAAGTCTGATCAGGTTTCTCATCCAGATTGTCCTGTTGCTCTTCCTAAAACACCAGACGAATTGCAAAGGTGTTTAAACAACTTAAGTCTAGCAGAACTGCCCCAGTAAACAGCTTTCTCGAGAAACAATCTCTGGCAAGGCAGCAAAGGAAATCCCTGGCCTCACTGTCCCTTTCCTTTCTGTAGGTCCACCTTCCTTTTGCCGTGGTTGGCAGCACTGAAGAAGTGAAGATTGGCAACAAGATGGCAAAGGCCAGGCAATACCCCTGGGGTGTCGTGCAGGGTATGTTCCCAAAGGCACAAAAAAGGCCTTCTCATCCTGTCCCCTTCTGATCCAAGATACTTTGATCTCTGGATGGCCCCTACTAAAATCTGGATTGAGAAAGCACAGCTTAGATCTGAACGTGGACATCTGGACATGGAGCCAAAAGCTCCTTCCTGCTGGAAGGCAGAGTTTGGCCAGGGCACTGTTTGCAGCCCAGGCTTTCCTGAAGCTGGCAAAAATACAGAGCTGATCCTTGCTTTCCAACCAGCACTGAGAAGTACAGGATTGAGATGCTGATGGTCTCCTTGCAGCTTCAGTTGTGTATTCCATTGGAGAATGGCCCAGGAAGTTGCAGGGGAGCATTCACAGTGCAATTCTGCAAAACTCTCTGGCTTCTCAGTAATACCAGCTGACTCTGAGGTAGCTTCAGAGACTTCAGCTGTATACAGCAGAGGATGATACTGGAAAAAACAGTTAGGAAAGAAATTCATGTGTTTGGGAGGTCTTGGACTTGACCTGTATCCTGCTGGGTTCTTGCTGTTCCCAGAAAACTAGGAGCAGATAGTTTGAGATTCAGTTTAGACTTTGCCTGTGTGAGCCCCTGTGAATGCCAGGATTTCAAGTGGGTTTGAGTGGGAAGTGAAATCCTGTGAGCAAACGGATCATCACCTTGCTGGTGCAAAAATGGATGGGGAGACAGGAGCCCTGTGACAGATGGGCAGCACAGAGATCTTGCAAATCCAGTACAGGCCTGGAACTCAGGCCCGTGCTGGTGTGGGATGCCTTCAGCCCCGGTTCAGCAAGGCATTTTGGTGTGGGCTGACCTGGAGTTCTGCTTGAGTGCCTGAAGAACTCTGAGGTTTGCTACACTGGGAAAGGGGGAGCCTAGCTCCTGGTTTTTAACCTTCCCTCCATGGATATTCTGTCGTTTCTGCAGTGGAAAATGAAAACCACTGTGACTTTGTGAAGCTGCGGGAGATGCTGATCCGAGTGAACATGGAGGACTTGCGGGAGCAGACGCACACCCGGCACTACGAGCTCTACAGGCGCTGCAAGCTGGAAGAGATGGGATTCAAGGACACGGATCCGGACAGCAAACCTTTCAGGTAGGGATGTACAGCTCAGGCACTGCTGTGCTTTGCAGCCAGCTTGCTCTGCTGCTGCTCAGGGCTGCCTGCAATTCCAGGCAGGAAAAGCGCAGCCGTGTCCGTGCGACAGGAAAAGTGCAGCCGTGTCCCCATGCCTTGGGAACATCCTGGGGTAAATGATCTTTTGAGCCTCTTCACAAGCTGCTCCAAGGTGAGCTGTGAAGAGGTTGCCACAGTCTCATGCCTGAGGTTTGGCTGATTACTGAGCACATAGTTCATTCTGTCAGACAGCTTTATTGGTCTGAAGCCCAAGCCATTACCCAGGGACAACAGCTGTGTGGGAATTTGGGAGGGAGTGTTTGTTTTCTCCTTTCATTTCCTGTTTCCCATTCCTCCCCAACTTTTCCCCAATAACTGCACCCCCTGCCTTACAGCATCCCACGTTCCTCTCTGCCTCCTGGGGAAGGCAGTCAGAATTCCAGTGCACTGGTGAGGGGTTGGTGATTCCCCTGTAACACACATGCATGTCAGGGCTTGGCGTTGGTTTGGGGTCTTACTTCTGACTTGCTGAGTTGATGCAGCTGCACTTCTTCTGCAGCAGAAACTCTGCTGGAATCAGTCAAGCCCAGTTCTGTTACTAAGCCCAAGTGTGAAGCTTTATTGGATTTCCTTTCTGGAGAGCAATGGCTTAAGAAGGGCTCAGCCCTTCCTTTGGAGGAATCTGAGGAATTTCCATTGCTTCCTGTACACGAGGCCTCTTTTGACCAAGCTATAAGTAGAAAGGAAATGAAAATGTACAGAATTTCTCCATCTGGTACGTGCTAGTTCAGAGCAGTTCACTCTGGGTGCCTTCTCCCTCCAATAAACAAACAAAACCTATGATCCCAAGCTGTTTGGCCAAGGCTGATGGATATCAGAAAGGAGGGAGACGTTCTCTCGGAGCTCAGGGATCAGAAGGATGCTTTTCCCTGCATCTTGGCCCCGGGAGCCATAGGAACTGCTGCTCTTCAGCCAGTTTGCATCAGCCAGGAGCAGGAGCCTTTGGCAAATCTCAGGGGGAGCAGGGCAGGCAGTCCCAGCAAGCCATTGGTGCTGTGTAGGAGCTTGTGTGAGGTGTGGAAAAGGGGAACTGGTGATGTCTGAGACCCCCACCTTGCTTGGCCAGGCTGTAGGAGGTCAGGAGGGAGCACCAGGGTCCCAACAGACATCAGCTCCATGGAATGGGGTCTCTCTGCACAGAGACCCTTCTGCTCTCCTGTGTCTGTTGTGGGCTGGATTCTCTGCTGCTCTGGTTAAGCTTTTCAAAATACTTCTTTTTCAAATAATATTATTTGCCAGGGCATCCTTCAGTGTGTGGGGGCGTGTTGGGAAATCAAGTTACTCTTGTAATTTAGCTTCATATGTTTGTGTACTTAAAAGCCAATTCCCTTGTCATCTTTGCCTGTGAGAAGCTGCAGGGATCCCACTTGGTTTGGACTGTTATTCCTTAGGGCTGTAATCGTTTTTTTTCACATGCAGCCTGGGAGTTGCCAGGCCAGTTTCTCAGAGAACTTGGCTCCTTGGAAGTCAGAGTCACTGTGGCAGAGAATTAAGCTTTGAACCTGGGACAATTTAACAGGAAGCCCCTGCCCCTCTCACTCCTGCCAGGCTTTTCCTGCTTGCCCATCACCCAGCCTTGTGGTTTTGGAACTGGGCTTTGGAAGAAGTGGTTTGCAGTCCAGGATCCGATGAGCTGCATGCAGAGTTCTCCCTTTTGCTCCGTGAGGCTCTGCTGCTCCCTATTAGCATGTCACTAATTGCAGATCCAATTTGTGCTCACTGAGCAGCAAAGGCTCACCTGCCCTTGGTCTTTGCTAGATCCTTCAGAAGGGCTTAGGAATTTAAGTTTCAGTGTCCACAGTCAGAGGATTAAATCCAACACTGAAATTTAGGGAGATTTTGTTTTGATTCTCCTGAAGTCTGTATGCTGTGAGAGGTCTGGTTCTGCATTTAGCTAAGAATCCAAAGATGGCTCTTGCCCTGCTCTCCCACGAAAGGATTGTTGTGGTTTTTTTAGAATCAGTATTTTTGCTTCCATGTGTAGGAAGCTGGTGTGGTCATGTGGAATGGTGTGATTTCTCTGGGGCGGCCAGTGCTGTGCCAGAACAGCTCTGGGCATCCTGTTTGGACAGTATTTTAGGAAGTAGCTGAAGTGCCTATTAATTAGCAGAGTTAAATACAAGGCTTGGGATAATCTGACAGGTTGTGTTCCCCAGCTCAATATTCCATCCCTGAAAAAAAACCCCAACCAATAAAAAAGCCATCAAAACCCCCAACACTGCCAGGAAAAGCAAAAGCTTGACTTCATTGGAATTAGGATGTTCCACTGGCCCAATGGTTGATGTGTTCCTTAGGCACAGGGATGCAATGTGTCTTTGTGACTTCAGTGGAGTTTTCATTTAAAAAATGCGTTTTCAGAAAAGCCTCATGGGGGAAATAGTTATCATTCCCACACTATCATTATGTCTGAGCTATCCAAATCCATTTAAGGAATAAAACAAAAGAGGAATTTGATGTCCAGAGTTCCTAAGAGGCTTTAAAAATCTCAGCGGCACATGGACAACGTATTTGATGTCCCAAATCTGCACTGCCTATCTCCGTGCTGGGGAAACAAGGGAATGCCAAGGAGCAGAGGGGGAATGAAGGAATCCAGTAACGTGGTTATTTGGAGGAGGAAGGCTGCTGATTGTTAGGAAAGGCCAAAGGAGGAAGGGAGGTCTCCCAGGATGGCTTTATCTAAATCAAGCCCCTGATCTGAATCTATTAGCAATGTGTAGTGAAAATGACTTCTGCTCCGTGTCAGTATCATGCTTCATGAACTACACGGGGGCAGATTTCACCCCTGGGAAATCTTGCATCTGGAGTGAAGAGACTTGGGACAAACAGAGGGAGGAGGGAGGTGGTGTGTCACTCTGAGGGATCACAAGCCCTGTGGGCATCGGAGATTGCTGCAGGCGCTTAGGTAGAGGCTGCTGCTTCTCTTGGAGATCAGTCATCCTGCCTGCTGAGTGATGCACGGGATCCTGGGCAGGGAGCTCGGCTCCTCCATCCCATTCCATCCCACTGCTGCCACCTAGCAAGCTGGGACGGGTTTCAGTGGAGGTGATCGTGCCTCTGCTGCAGTCGGGGGCCTCTGACCATGATTTGTGACAAGACAACATAGGTGCTAAAGTCTCCAAAGGCTTGGAAGCTCATGGCTGTGCTTGGAACACTGTCCTGACTGGGTTTTGTGTGTTTTTAACAGTCTCCAAGAGACTTACGAAGCAAAGAGGAATGAATTCCTGGGTGAGCTCCAGAAGAAGGAGGACGAAATGAGGCAGATGTTTGTCATGCGAGTGAAGGAGAAGGAAGCAGAGTTGAAGGAAGCAGAGAAGGATGTGAGTATATTGTAACCCAGAGGGTTCTCTGTGAGGGCTTGGGGCAGGGCTGTTACAGAAAATGTCCTGTTGGGGCAGGAAGCTGCTCCTCAGGCCTCCTGGAGGAGCACGGGCTGCTGCAGAGGTGCAGACAAGAGTACAGCCCTCAGTGCCCACATTCCCTTGCCTGATAGAGTCCACTGGGTACAAAACACTGAGGGATGGAATGTGGGGGTGTGGAAGTGTCCAGAGGCCTGTTGGATGCCCACAGCAGCAGGAATTCCTGCTCTCTGTGTGCCAGTGAGTGTTAACTGTGCAGGGCTTTTCTCACCGAGTCAGGCAGGCTGGGGACAGCGTGATTGCATGCAGTCAGTGCAGGGAGGAATACTTGGGGCATCATCACCAGTAAATCAGGGTGAAACATTCTTCCCTTCCCAGCCAATTCTCACTGTCTCTGTCCCGGCAGCTTCATGAGAAGTTTGACCATCTAAAGAGGACTCACCAAGAAGAGAAGAAAAAGGTGGAAGACAAAAAGAAGGAACTCGAGGAAGAGCTGAACAACTTTCAGAAGAAGAAGGCAGCAGCTCAGCTATTACAGTCACAGGCTCAGCAGGCAGGTTCTCAACAAACCAAGAAAGACAAGGACAAGAAAAAGTAAGCGGATGTCACCCACACCCTTTGTAGGGTTTGTTACAAGTTTTGGGAGGTTGTTTTTTTCTTTCTTGCTGCATGTCTGTATTTGCTTTTCCCCATTACCAGACTGGAAACAGGCCTTTTCTCAGCCTGATCAAATAAAATATTTTTTTTTTCTAAAGGGTGGGCCAGGGACATGATCTTAATTTTTCTCTAGAAGAGTACCTTCAAATTTTATGTTCAAGTCTGACTGGTGTGGGAGAGCAATTGGATGGTGGAGTTTTGATTTCTGATCTGTCCAGCATCTTCTGGAACTATGGGATGTTCTGGACTCGGATTTATCTGCCTGAGCCAGAATTATTACAGGAGTTGCTACCCGTCCTTTCTTTCACTGGTAGTCTCCAGTTCCCATCCCTTCAGGTTATAGTTGTAAGTAGAAGTAAATTAGAAACCAAAACCACCATGTTATTCTTACATGGGCAATGCTAGTGCCAAAAGTGATTACTTGGAAGCTTGCTTTAAAGACAAGAAGCTTTGGTTTTGTATTTTTTTAGAAAAACAAGCTACTATGGTACCGTAATTGCAGTTAAATGGCATTTGTGGTTGTATCAAGTTGACATAATAAGCTAAGAAACCCTTACCTTTTAGTCGAGATCATGGCACTGTTTTTTTACTATTTTATATTCGTACCCTAGGAGTGTAATCCTTTACCTTCCACTGGCTTTTTCCATTTCTAGTAAGGGGGTGCTCATGCAAGTCCTTTGTGAGTCACCAGTGCTAAGGGTGCCTAGTTGGTACCTGCCATTGGGAAAGCTGGGGATGCAGCAAATCTCACTGGAAAACACTTGGTTAACCCACACACAAAAATGACAGTTCCACTCTGCTTTCACTGCTCAAGAGAGAAGAAAGGGGGTGTTCCTTCGAGTAACAGGGGTGGTGAACGCCCCGCTGTCACCCCTGGAAGAGCCAAGTGCCAGCAGGGACGTGGCTCAGGCACTTGTGTTTCCTGTGGCAGCCTGGGAGCTGCAGCCTGGCCTGAGCTGTGTGGCAGCAGTTGTGCTGCAGATGCACTGGGGTTTTACAGCTTTTACACTCACTGCATGGCCCCCATCCCTGCTGCTGCTCTGGTGCCCCACGTCGGAGGGGGGCTGCTGCCCGGGGAGGGTGGGGAGGGCCTGGGGCTCTTTCCTCAGCTGCTGTAAATTGATGTGGCTCCTATGGAGCCGTGCTGCTCCATGCTGGCTGAGGACGTGGCCGTGGGCCCCCTCCAGGATCTGTGGAGAGCTGTGTGCTGTGCTCTGCTTGGGGACAAATCCTTACACACCACACCCACGGGCTGAGCACTGGAACCAGCACATGTCAGCAGCTGCGGCCCAGGCATGCTGAAACACCCTTCTGCAGATAGGCTGGGACACTTGTCTTCTCTCACCTGAGAACTCAAACATAGTGATGCATTCCCTAAAAAGAACAGAAAGTTTTGAAGACCCTTTTCCTTATCTCTCACAGTTGGTAGCCTAATATTTTTAAGAACTGTGCAGTCAGATTTTTTCATCTCTTAGCTGTAGGACCAGTGCAGTACAGAACGGTCTGGGCAGTTCTGTCCCTTTGGGTAGTCAGTGTGAGCTCCTGTTTGGTTCCAGCATCATGGGTGAGGCAGGGCTGTTCCCAGTGACCGTGACAAATGCAGGTTCTGCTTTGCTGCTGCATTCACAGAAATCCAGCCTCGAGGAACATGCCCGTGTTCTAGTGTGTCCTTTGTGTCGCTCCACGCCAGGTGCTGTACCTGCTGCAGGTGTTCTCTAGTGTCAGAGTTACTAACAGAGGCTTTAAAGGGAAATGCTGATGCTCCTTCCTTGTAGCTCACCTTGGTTTTCTAAAGGCTTTAAGTTTCTCCTTGCACTCTAATGTGGAGCTGCAGTTTGTGTAGTTAAGGCTTCCAGCCTCTCTCTCTGCTGCCATGGCCTGTGGTGCTTCTTGTGCAGTTGCCAGAGGAAATCCTTGCCATGCCCGATCCTCGCGGCCTCCCCACAAAATAATTCATGGGAATGCTTTCATTTCTCAAGGTGGGATCAGATTTCTCCAATTTGGACAACAGAGACTTTCCACTGTGCTGTGCGTGCTGGAGGGAAGGCTCAGGGTGAAATCTGCTCCTGGCCTGACTCCATGAGGGAGAGCTTGGCCTTCCTGATTTCCACACTATTCCTCCAGAAATTCTCTAGCTTATACTCTTTTTTATCTAAAATGCTTGGGGCTGTGGCCTGACAGCAGCAGTGTTGGGGACAGCACACCTGTGTCCCTCAGGCACTGAAGGGAGGGGTGGCTGCAGAGCAGACTCAGGCACTTGCCTGTGGGGCTGAGCACACTGACTGAGCCCCTGCTGCAGTGTTGGTATGGGACTGTACCTCCAACCTGACCAGTGTGGAGAGAGCTCTCAGAGGCTGTAACAGACCCAGTGGGAGCAGCAAGCAGCCTTCTGGTGCCTGCCTGCTGCTGGGTAGATAGATGGCCACATGCCTCAACATGTGCTGCTGTGTTGCTGCTCATCCACAGCCCCCCAGGAGCCAGGACCATCTGTTTGGGTTCTGTCTCAGTTTATTTAAAGCTGCTTCTGAAAGCCAAGTGTAAAACTTTTTTTTTGTTTCCAGTTTCCTTTGCACTTAAGTTTCCAGGCCAATGTGCCTGGTCTGGCCATCAGGGGCCATGCCTGTCCCAAAGCAGTCTCCCTGAGCTGCAATATCTATGTCAGGGCCTGGCCCAACACCCTGTAAAAAGGGTTTGGTGGTGCCTGAAGGATCTGAAAGCCAAAGTGCTTGGAGACATCCTGGTGTCCAGGTGTGAGATACCCGAGTTACCTTCTGCAGGGATGCCCATGGGAAGTAGCCCAAGCTGGCCACCTACACCCACGTCCCAGCTGGGAACAAATGAACCCTAAAGCCACCGAGGGCTGCGGTGACAGGCTGTAACCTGGACCAGCTCACAGGGCTGGTTGGTCACTGGTTCTGTCCCCACAGCTTTTCTTTTTACTTTCACTTGTCATAGGCCGGAGTAGAGCCCAGCCTTGAGGGTGAATTTCTCTGTAATTCCATAATCCATCTGCATGCCCACCACTGGAGCGGGTTGCTGGTGTTGGCTCTCCTGGCTTTCTTGACTTTTTTTGCATTTTGAGTTCAATTAGTGCTAACTTTTTTGTTTTTTGTTCTGTTTTTTTAACTTGCAGTGCAAGCTTCACATAAAGCCTGTCGAGCCAAGGATGTTCCTGCATTCACCTGCTTTTGCAGTAATGTGTCTCTGCCATCTGTTTTCTTTTTATATTTTTTTTCCATTTTTTTAACATGAATAACTATTAACTCATCTAATAACATAGTGGGAACAAGAAGGAAGAGGGATTGGGTGCAGGACTGTATGTGAGTGGAAGTTCAGGGGTGGGTGGAGGGACGAGGTAATGATGATACCGTGTATTTTTCTCCCCAAAACCATCAGCAGTAAATTATTTTTGGCCCCCAGCCTGAACCAAGAGTCAGAGTTGGATATCAGCAGCTCAGGTATTGACTGGCTCAGGTGTCCTCAGTGCTGCTGGCTGCAGGAGCCCTGTGCTGTGGGAGCCCCTGGATTCACCAGCCCCAGGGAATGTGCTGTAGGAATATCCCAGCCAGCCCAGCCCATGGCATGGCTGAAGCTGGAGTTGAGCATTCCTTCAGGAGCTGATGTGTTGCAGCAGCCCCAGTCCCTGCCAGGGAGAGGGAGGGGGGTGTGTGTAGATAACCAAGTGTAACTGACCCTGCATGCCGTGACATTTGCATGATAATTTGTATTAGTTCCTGTCCTGTGCTGTCTGCCCTGGCCATGGTGGCTGGGTTTGCTGGCCTGGTTTTCCAGCCTCCCTTCCAGCTCAGCGGAGCAGCTGTGGCTGAACACTGTGGCTGCCTTGGGGAAGGACCATTCCCAGCACTGCTCCTCTCCCTGCACTCCTTGCCTCAAACTTTTGGAACCTCCCATAAAATCCCACCTGGTTTCCAACGGGTGGGATCTTAGCAAGGCTTAGCAGCCCTCATGGAATCAAATGCCTGGGCAGGGGGAAGATAGAGCCTTCAGCATCCTCTTGGAGCTTCCAGGAGCATTCCTGCACAAACTTAAATACAGACTACTTGCAAGGCTGTGGCATCCAGAATTCCAGGTCAAGGGAGAGAAGGTGCCTGGACACACAGTTGCTGCATGCCCCCCAAACCCTCCTGCAGCAGGAATAATGTCCCTCCCATTCAGATGTCCCTAGAACATGCCAAGGAGATGTAGGATAAGCCAGGCCCTGCTCTCTGGCCAGCACATGGTGGAAGTGGGTCTGTTTAAAGTGGTTTTTCCATCCCATTGCTTTCACACAGTCTTTCCCTTCCTTCCCAAGGAGTGGTGAGCCATGCTTACCCTATGACTCCTGGATTACTTCCTCTGCCCCTAAGCTAGGCAGTCTCCTGTTGCCTTCTTTAAAGCCCTTTTACACAAAACTCTTCCTGCCCGAGTCTTCCACTACAGCTGTTTGCCTGCTTCTGGTTGGAATTTCTCTGGGGGAAAAAAGAAAAGGCAGAATTCTCACTTCTTAAAATCACTTTTCCCTCAAATGTTGGATTGGGAACTGTGTGGAGGTTGGCTTATGGGTTGTCTTGCTTTTTAACCCTCACCGCTTAAACATGGCTTTAGGAAGAGGATATCTATGTACCATGTCTTGGACAGACAGCAAAAATGGATAAATAAGCTGAAAATAAAACAGTTGACCTTTTTATAATTTTTAAATTTTTTTAAATTTTCTTTTCATTATTATGGGGTTGGTTTTTTTTGGTTGTTATTGTTTGGGTTTGGTTTTTTTCCCTCCTGGACTTGCCAACTATGCACTTTTCATCAGGTTAAATAGGTTTGCTGCAGGGCTGTTTGGAAAAATGAAATTCTGGTTCTTGTGGCTTCTGGCCAACCCAGCTTTAGAATCTTGAGTTATGAAGGAAGAAGTTTGAGTTGTTTGCATGAGTTTTTTACAGTCACATCACATGCCCATCACCGAATGCTCGTGGCAATATGCTTTGCTTCAGCTGCCTCTGTGCATGTCCTCTTTTTAATTACCAGTGTTTTGTGCCAAGTAGAAAACTTAATTTTAACATTTATTTCTCCTGCTTCATTTAACAGCCCTTCAGGGGATGTTTAGCAGGGGAAATCAGCTGAGTTGAGCTTTTCCTTTTTGACAGAAAGCTGTGGCCAAGTGCATTAGTGTCTTTTTGGTTGAATTTTTCTCCAGCAGAAAACAAGCTGTGTTGGAGAAACTGGGAATAAACCACAAACCTAAAGATGTCAAGGGTACTGTTTTGGTTTTTTTGCCAAAGGAGATGGTGATAACCTTTTTTTCCCCATCTTGAACTCCTGGGCCACGTTTAGCTTGTTCCTGCTGCACTTGTTGCTTTTCTTTCCCCGTGCCTTTTTTTCTCAGTAGCCCCTGATGTGCATGGAGTGGGTGATACACTCAGGTCTGGCTGGATGTGCTTTCACCTTTGCATGTAAGTATGGCAGGAGCAGACTGACCCTTCCTGCCTCGCTCCTGACAGACCAGCTGTGCTTTTCTGGGAGATTCTCCAAGTTTTAACTTAACTTGCAAGTGGTTAAAACTCCTCTAAAACTGCATGTTCCTGACAAGGTGGATTTCAGTCCTTAGGCTAGTACAAAGGAGCAGGAAAGCACACAAAACGTGCTGCTTCTGGGATGGTGATGTTCCCAGGGCATGAAGCAAACCCCCAGAATGGAAAAGCAAAGACAATCCAGGTCTGTGTGAGGGGCTGTGGCTGCTCTGTAGAGAGGGGACACACGTGGGTCTGGCAGGCAGTGGGAAAGCAGGAGGTGGATAAGGGTTTGCTCCCCCAGAACCTCTTGGGGGTCACACAGTTCCTTTCAGGGAGGACAGTGAGTAGGAAGGTGCCCTTGGAGCTCGTGGTTGTGAAATGCATCATCCAGAAATGCATCTCCTGTGGTGCTCCAGGAGTGGGGAAAGCAGGCACTGGCACCCACCCCGGGCTCCTCTCCAGCTGGAGAGCTGCCACTCCTGTCACCCCCCTCCGTGTGCTTCTGACAGCTTGAAATGCCATCAGGGAGATTCGTGTCTCCCTGGGAGAACGTCCACGTTAAACAGGACCGATGTTTCTGCAGGCAGCTCTCGTTCTGCTCCTCCCAAACCGTCCGGGTGCAGATGGAAATGTCATTTTGTGTGTGACCACGTCAGATCTGTCCATTTGACTCCAGACCCCTTCCGTGCCCCTTCTCCAAGGGCCCGGGCTGCATGTGCAGGGTGTGATATCTGTGGTGCTCTGGCCAGCGCGTGCCAGCACGGAGCTCTACAAGTATGAAGGGTTTTTTTTAATTAACGGGAAACCAAGCTGTGAACAGCAGTAGAAATCTTGTATTTTTAATATCCTGATTGCCTTAAACCATAGATGTAGGAATTTATTACCTTGCTATTGGAAAATAACCCATGTTTGTAACTAAGCAATTGTGTAACCAACATACAGTGTTAATGCAAATGATATGTATGCATCTGTTAGATATTGTCACTTTATTTGATGTTAAAATATTTCAGTTTTTGAATTACAGATGGAATAATAACCTTATAGCATAAGCTCAGTTATTTCTTGTATATGCTTCAGGTTACGGATCCAAATAGTGCCAACACTTGAAGCGGGGAGAGGAAATATATTTTTACCCAAAGCTTTGGTCTTTGCGTGGCCTTTGTGACGTTTGCTGTTGCTGCTCTGTAGTGGGGTGACAGGAGGGTCACCTGTCAGCCTCTGCCTTCCCAGCAGGTTGTTCTGTGTTTCTGAGGTGCCTCTGTAGGTCCTTGCTGGTGTTTGTCAGTCACTTCTTGTGGTGGTCATGAGCTTGTTCCCCACCTCAGCCAGTATTCCGGGGAGCTCAGGCCAGAGTTGGTGTGTGTGACACCTGCCCAGTACATTCCTTCCCCCATGACTTATATTAAAATGTTGTTCCTCCTTTGTTCCCCGCCCCCCCCCCCCCCATCACTTTTTCATTTCAATTCTGAACCTCTGTTTCTTTTCTCTTCTGTTTTTCTCTTTTTCTGTAGCTTCTTCTTTATGTAACCGTCACCTTGCCAAAGCCCCCACACCCTCTCTCCCAGTGGACCATAGGGCACTGGAAGAGCTGCGGATCCGGGCACCCCTGCCAGGAGAAGAGCCATCTCATTCCTCCATCACGTCTGCCCTCCTCTCCTTCCCCCTTTGTTCCCACCTGTGAGTCTGAGGGTGTGCTGTGCTGTGTGTCTGTGCGGGATCCGCCCCCTCCCGGCGGGGCTCCGACACCGTCCAGG
Source organism: Trochalopteron elliotii (assembly GCA_024734555.1). Taxonomy (NCBI): domain Eukaryota; kingdom Metazoa; phylum Chordata; class Aves; order Passeriformes; family Leiothrichidae; genus Trochalopteron; species Trochalopteron elliotii. The sequence continues at coordinate 305,194 of JANPWX010000600.1, read as the reverse complement.
CTTCCAGCACTGCCAGAGGGAACGGCTGCCGGAGGGAGCTCGGCCACACTGTGACTCATTGCTCTGGGTTAGTTGGACTTTTTTGCCTCCCTCCTCATTTTTTTTTTTTGCCATAATAACATGCACACGCTGCTGGTGACACATAGAATGACAGACTGACCCCCGGTGAGCTACACACATTGAGTGTGTGTAGCTGGAGGATTTATTTTTTTTTCTGCCTCAAGCCTGGCTGCTTTGGACACCACAGCTTCCTCTCAAGGGGGCGTCCTGTGCTCCTCTGGCATGGCTGGAAATTCCTCCGTAGACCTGGTGATGTTCTCAGTGTGTCGCTGTGTGAAGTTGGATGTCGCATCCTGTGGCACTGATGGAGCCTGTCCTGGACAGTCAAGGCCTTATTTTCTGGCTGTGCCTCGCTGTGGGCAGAGCAGGATTCTGGTTTTCTACAGCTGAGCTGCACTGCCCGTACTTAGATCGAGGACTTCATTGTGTTTTCATGAAGCCTGATTAGTGATTATTTTTTTAACAATCCTGAATGTGGGCAAGTTGTTAAAATTTCTACCTTGTTTACTTTGGAAGTGAACTCAATTGAAAAGCTTGAGAAGTGCCAAAGGATTGCTTGAAGGTAAAAACAAAACCTGTCAATGTGTGTCCTGACCTCCAGCTGCTTTGGGATGGATGGAAAGAGGCAGCCTGAGCCTCTTGGGATGTTGTTTTGTGTAGAGTGATGCACTTTTATTTTTAACCGAATACTAGTGATTTATTCTTTGCATCTGTGAACCTCAATCAAAGAATTCCCTTCCTTTAACCTGCCGAGGTACAGCTACCCTGAGTTGATCTAGGTTTGGCCTCTGGCAGTCAGTGTGTGACATGGCAGCTGCTGAGGGGCTCTGCTGAAATCTGCTGGGGTTTTTTTTCAGAAGCACAGTATTTTGCAGCACTCTTCAGTGACGAGGGTCAGCTCCCTACAGCCAGGTGGAAGGAAAACTGCTTGTCCTGGAAACCTTTGCAACCAAAGAAGTGACTTTATAGATACACTCAGAAAGGTTATTGAGTGTTGGCCTGCCATGTGCTGTCTCCATTTACCTGGTATGTAGCTGGACTTGCTGGCTGTTGTCCAGCCCAAAGGGCTGTGAATATTTGCACAAGTGTAGCTTGGGACAGCATTTGCAGTGATACCAAAACCAGAGCCTACCCTGCTCTCAAGGCTGCAGGGGCCTCAGGTGGTGCCCAGTGCCTCCCAGCAGATGGCCAGGTCTGAAACCTGTTCAGGTCAGCCTTCTGAGCACAAAGCAGGGCTGAGGCCATTGCTGAATTAAACCTTGGCTGTGTCTATCCCTCTCTTGCTCTGCAGAACTCTGTGGGTGTTTGTCTTAACTGGGAACCACCACTTGCAGCAGGATGGGATCCCTGCATGCCCCAGGCCACCCATCCCTACCAAAAAGCCATGGCTTGAGCTGTACATTTTCAGAAAAAAATAGTGAGTAACCATGCAGCCTGAAAATAGGGACTAGCCATGCAGCCAAGGGCTGCTGGGGCTCAGGGAATGCTGGTGCTCAAGCCCCGCCCTGTGTCTGATGCAGGCCCAGTGTTCCCCTGGCCCAGGGTTCTCTGCACACAAAGGTGGTCACTGTTGACTGAGAACATACCTTGCCCATTAAATGCCCAGTTTGGTCTGTCTTTCCTTCCAGTGGTGGCACCTGTGCCAGTCTGCAGTGTCAGTGACCACTGCTGGGGGCCCCAGGGCCTTGGCTGTGGGCTGTGCAGCCTTGGTAGCCTGCAGCTTGCCCAGGTACCCTGCTGGCCACCCCAGCCCCTGGGGAGGGAATCCCCTCCTTATGTTCCTCTCAGCCCTTGCTCCTTTTGGTTGTTGTTACTTCTAAACTCCAAATGGAATTACTTTAAAAGCTTCATGTAAAGAGAAGCAGATGGGCACGACCCAAATGCCAGTACTGACACGGACTGCCTTTATTTTGCAGCTCTGTAGAGTTTTGCTGTGCTGGTGCCTTGAGTCCTGCTTGCAGCTCTGGACCTCGTGTCTGCAGAAGGACACGGCGGAGTTAGAGAAGCGCGCTAATGGTCAATGGGAGGGAGCAGCAGCGTGCCGGGTGAGGTGGCTCCGTTAGGAGAGGCAAAGGCAGAGGCGAGGGAAAATCCAGCCCTGCTGCGAGCAGGAGGTGGCAGCACACGACCTCTAGAGGTCCCCTGCAGCCCAAATTTATTTGGGACTCTTAGAGAGCTCGATGGCGGTGCGTGCCGAACTGCCGGTCACCAAATCCTCACAGCTGGACTCAGCGGGCACTTAGCTGGAAAGAAACGGGCTCAACACACGGAGTAGCTTTCTTACAGAGCAGGTACTAAACTTGCGGGGTTTGTTGTTGTTGACGTGTGGATGGTGTCAGCAAAAGGTTTTGGGTTTGGTTTGGGATTTTTTTAAAGGTAAATTCAGGGAGAACAGGTTCATAGGGAAAACAGTCGCAATCCGTTGGTGGTGGATACAGGGAAGGGAGCAGAAGGCAGGGACGCTGCCAGCGGTGTCTGTGGAGCGAGGGGCGGAGCTGCCAGGGGCTGGTGGGGCTTTCCTACCGCCCAGGGGTGGGAGAAGGGATGGCCTTCAGCTCCTTCCTGCATGGAGGCAGCTCTTGGGAAAGAGGTGTCAGCGTGGGGAGGGGGCGGCTCAGGGAGATTGTTTGTCACCAAGTGCCCCCGGCAGAGCTGGGAAAGCCACTCCATCCACTCCCAGCTGAAAAAGTTGTGCTTTGGGGTTAACCCTTGTGTGGTTCCTGCAGAGGATCCATGCTCTTCTGTCTGGAGAAAAAAATCCTTCAGGGGCTTAAGGAAGACGGGTGCTGCAGGGAGCAGCACAGTGTGTGAGGGTGAGCTGGGACTGCAGCTGAAGGCTTGGAAACAAGCAGCAGTGCTCTGCCAGGACGTGGCTGCTGTGCCCTGGCAAGTTCCCTGGGCTTGGGGCATTGAGAGTGGTTTTATCCCAGTGCTCCTGGCCTGCGCTGCTCTAGGCCCCACTGGAGCAGAGACCCAGTGCTGGCACCTTGGGCTGGTGGTGACACAAAGCACTGGGGTGCTGTGAAGTCTGTGGGAAGGTCGTATGAATATGAGGAATCAAGGGCATCAGGGGATGTTTTCCTGTGGGAAACAAGGAGCCCTGGCAGTGCTCCAGTACAGCCCTGTGTTCCAACAGTGGGAGCAGCATAGAAGTCAGCCGGCTGCTGAAGGTGATGGGGCCGGAGGGGGCAGCTGCTGTGCTTGCTCCAGGGAAGAGCAAAAACAATGGGATGCTGTTGGGTGCTGCAGCCAGAGAGGAGCCCACAAGCATCCAGGGTCTGTGCCAGGACAGCAGGACACTGCAAAGGTGTCTCATCCAGACCAGAGACAGGCTTTGTGCCTGAGCCTTCTTGTGTTGGAGCTGCCTGGCACGAGGGAATTGGGGTGGTTTTGTGCAGAACACCAAGGAAATAAAATGTGTCTGTCTCTGCAGCCCACCGAGGCTGGGACATGCCTGTGTTTGGGACTGGGGAGCAGGAAAGCTGCCTTGGCAGCCAAGGAGACCGAGTCCTTCCTCTACAGATGTTTGCTTCCCAGGGCTCACCAAGTCAGCACCGTGGCTTGGCTGGCTCCAGGCAGCACAAGGAGGCCAGGAAGGATTCTGAGCAGTCTTGGGAGAGCCGTGGTGATGCTGTTAATTGGGTGCATTTTGGAAGACAGAGCTCTCCCTGCGAGGCTGGCACGAGCCAGGGCTGTGCCCAGTGTGGGGCAGTGCACGACCTGCTCCTGTCCTGTGGCTTTGGGGAGCAGGAAACAGTGACAGGACACAGTTACCTTCCCAGAGCAATACACAGCACACCTGGGACAGCAAACCGCCCCAGTGGCACCCAGATCTCTCCTGAGGCCCAGCTCCCCTCCTTGCTGTTCCAGCCAGGCCCCTGCCAGCTGGCAGAGGCTCCCTGTTCCTGTCCTCGTGCCAACTCCTCTCCTTGTGCATCTGTGAGAGCCTGTGTGCTGGTGCTGCAGGCAGGGAAGTGGGAATCATGGAGGCGAAAGAGCGTGGGGAGGGGGAGAAGCCAGTGTAATTTAACTGGAAAAGATGTGTAACGTGCCATGGGCTGGAAATGGTGAGCCCCAGAACTGGGGATAGGGTGCTTTGCTTGGGGGTGTGCTAGTGACACCTTGAGCCTGCTCAGCAGCCTGGCTTTGGAAAACTGAGCCATGGGATGAGAAGGTCAGGGACTGAAAATACTGTAAGGATGGCAGGAAGAGCTGGAAGGGAAGGAAGACACACACCCTGCTGAGAAATGTCTTGAGGGGGATCTTTTGAGCCATGGCAGGAAGAAGCCAGAACCCAAGAGAAGGCTCGTGGTGGACTGTGCAGTAAGATGGCACCCTGGAAGGCAGGGAGCAGGAGGGGCTTCAGGATGGGGGCATGGAGCAGTGTCCCAGCCAGGCACTCAGCCTGGAGTGAAGAGCACCAGAGCCAAGGCTGAAGCTGGAACTGCTGGAGAGGCAATGAGTTCATGCTGAGTGACACCCCTGGCTGCCCAGCGCTTCTCATGTCGCCTTTCCAGGGGCCTGGCACAGAGCAGCTCCCTGGCAGCCTCTGGGTAAAGCCAAGCCAGGTCTTGGGTGAAAAGCACAACAGCAGACTGGGAATCCAGGACAACTTTCTTTATTGCTACCAGAAGGCTTTCATCAGTACAATGGCTCTGGATACGATACCTTCCTCAGGGCTGTGGAGAGAGCTTACAGTCAGGACAGGGTGTTCTGAGAACAGGGTGTCACATGGAGGGGACGGGTTAAAGGTCTGACTCTTGGTTAGAAGTTACATGAACACAAAACTCGAGGGTCAGGGTGTTTTGTTTTGGTTCTGTGGCTGATAACAACACACGTTCCAAACCTCAGGCGTCCGCAACCGCCCCGGCACCTCACCCAGCAGTGCTGGGAGATGTGCAGGGAGAACCAACCGGGCTGTGCACAATTAAAGGGTTACATTTGATGGAGAGAACCAAGCCTTGGTGAGAATCCACACTGAGTGCAACACAGCAAGAAAAAAATGGTTTCAGTTCTAGCGATACAAAACCCAGTAACTGCTTTCTGTGTTGGGAAAGGCAAACTGGTGTAACTGGGAGAAGTCTCTGTGCGAGGCACAGAGCACCTTCACACTCCTGTGGGAATTACTGAAGTGTGGAGCAGCTTGCAAGCATTGGTTTGGGTTTTTTTCCTGCCTAATCTTTTGTTTAAATCCAGTTTTTCAATATTATCACATTTAAACACCCAACTATTAACAAAAGAGGTTTTCTGTTTAGAAGGGCAAAAGAAAGCTGTGGTGGAGGTGGGGCAGGACAGAACGTCATGCACAAGACTGGCTGAGAACTAAAAGAGGAGCAGGCAGAAAGGGAGCAAGGAGCAGGTGGGAATGGGATCAAGAGGCATTAGTTGGCTGGGAAACCCGGAACAGCTCCGCAGGGCTGATGTGAGCTCTCAGATGTGAAAAATGGGTTACAACACACAGGAGCAGAAAAACAGTGGAACCGACAACACTAGAAAGGAACAGGGTTTTGCTACTTTTTTTGTTTGGTTTTTGGGTCTTTTTTTAGATTTTTATACTTTTTTGTGTTTTTAAGTGCTTAAATAGTGGAACTATAATTAGCCGCACAAGAAATAAAATTCAAAAAAGGGTCGGGATCTCTTTTTCCTGGTTTTCTTTTGGCTCCCTTCAGTTCAGCCTGACAAGGTACGGCCCCTTCTCGCCCCGCTAAGGCCACGAGCTGCCAGGTCCCGTGGCGGCCCTGGCAGCTACATGACAGACACCGGCTGCAGAGGCGGGCAGGGGGACACGCTGCCCTCCTGCCGCGAGACGTCGGCGCCGCAAACAGAGCCCACGTTCTCCAGGGCCACTGCCTCCGGGGCCAGGTCTTCGTTGTAGAGGCGCTTGATGCCGTCGTAGAAGTCGTCCACTTCCATCTCCTCCACCTTGCGCTTGGCGGAGCCTGGCTTGCAGCCGCCGGCGGGGGCGGGCAGGCGCGGGTAGAGCGCGGCTGTAGCTGTGACGGGCGCTTCTGGCCGGCCGTTGTCCTTGGAGAGACCCGGCCCTGGGACAGAGGAGGGCTGGCGGTGGAACGCTCCTCTGTTACAGGTCACCAGGGTCTGCTGGAGGGGACTGTAGACATATACAGAGTTGGGCAGCAGAGAAGGCTGCAGAGTGGAAAGGTGATGTGCCACGAGCTCCCGGCAGTGGATCAGCTGCGAGCTGTCCATCTGGAGTGGGAAGACAAGCAAAGGTACCACTGTTTTGGGATCACCGGCACGGTCTCCCAACACCCTGGCCACTGTGCGCCTCACTTGCCAACAACATGCTGCACGCAGGGCCCCCTACCACTATGACTTCTAAGATAACAGCCCCTGCTCCTCCTTCCTGCACCTCATGGGAATCGTGTGGGGAAGGAGGCAGAACTTTGAGATATTAAAGGATTTCACTGCCTGTTTTTAGCAGCTGGAGCACGTTCCCAGAGTACCTGCAAGATTCCCTGTAAGCTGTGAAAGAATGGAAGAGCCACTATCAAGTTGACTTTTTCCCCGGCGTGTTTTCTCCCTGCTGCAGCAAGGGCCTGTGCACATCAGGGCACACTGCTCCTCGCTCTGTCACTCAGTGGAGGTGGTCAGGACTGAGACCTGGCAGCACTGCCCCCACAGCTGTCCCTCCAGGCTGAGCCATCCCCACACAAGCAGAGGAACAGCAGGCAGGAATGGCAAAGCCCCGGCTGGCCTGGAGCGCTGGAGCACCAAGCAGGATGTGGCCCCCAACCCTCCCCACCCCATGTGCTCCTCACCTGTCCCTTCTGGAGCAGCTCGATGATGAGAGCCAGCCAGTCGGGGAGCAGCTTCTCCAGCTCCAGGCTGACGATGGCCAGCGCCAGCATGGAGCCCTTGAACTGCAGCAGCTGGAAACAGGCCATGCAGTGCAGCAGCTGCCTGGTGAGCGCCGCCACGTGCTGCGAGGGGCTGGGCGTGGGCAGCAGGGCCAAGAGCTGCGGCCTGCTGGACACGGCCACGGCGTGGAACTGTGGGACACAAGCACAGGGGGCAGCTGGCACACCTGGGGAACAGCTGGGACACACAAGGATCCTCCAGACTAAACCTGGAGGTGATTTCCACCCCGTGAGGAAAAAGCGGATGTGCTGAACCCACCAAAGCTTGGTGCAGTGTTTATGGTGGGACCTGCCTGGGCACCAGGCTCTAGGGCTCTGCAAAAGGCCTTCCCATCCACCCTTCTCTCTCCAGTGCACATGTGGCATTCAGAGGTCCTAGACAAACTCCTCAGGCAAGGAGTGAGGATAAAGTTCCACAGAGAACCTCAAGACACCTCCCTTGATCTCCTCTCATGTGTAGATCTGGCTCTTGGCCATGCAGGTCTGCAGCAGGCATGGATCCACACTCACAGCCCAGCCTTGGGGCTTTCTGCATTGCTGCACTCCTTGTTTCCCTGCTGCCTGGTGTTTAGCTTTGAGGAAAACCACTGGCAGGGAAGAGTTAGGGGCACAATTTTCAGGAGCTGTGAATCTGTGGCTGAACACACCCCAGACCAGGCCCAAGGGTCAGGTGGCAGGTCCACATTTTGCATATTGCACTTCCAGAGTGACAGGTCTCCTCTGGAATTCTTTGGCAAGGCATTTTCTTTCAGAAACTAGAGGTACAGAAGAATTACAAATGTATTCCAAGGTCTTTGCTCCCCTACAGGTAGAAATTTTGTCTACGTGCTTCTTGACACATTATTTGCACTGACAGACACCAGGAAGAACATCAATAGCCCTTTACTTACAATATGAAGGAAATCCAGTGGCGTTGCCATGTGAAGATCCCAGTTCAGTTTATCCAGGATGATCTTCTCCATTCTGCGAATTTCGGCTGGAGAACAACCACAAAAGCTATCCCGAGCCAACACTTTCAGTACTGGAATCCTCTGCAAAAGGCAAGGCAAAAAAAGAGAAACGCAAGCATTAGAGAAATCACATCAAATGCTTCGTTCCCGTCCTGGCAAGTGGCAGCCACCAGGAGCAAGCAAAGGTAGGGTTGGGAGGGCAGACAGTCTGACAGTGCCACGGGAGGAAGAACAGAGTTACCTCATCTTCCTCAATGGTCTTTGCAGCGAGGAAGAAGCAGCTGATTGCAATACAGTTCAGGTACTTCGGACGGGCCTGTGGGACAGGAGAGCACAGAAGGCTCTGTGTCAGTGTGATGCAGCAGTGATGCCCTGATCCTTCTGCTGGGGCATCCCAAGCTCCAGCATCTCCTTCTGGATGTGCAGGCTGATCTCTGACTAAACCCTGGCAGTGGCAAGCTGTACCAAGCACAAATCCCTGCTCCGTGACATCAGGCACGGCAGGGATCTGCCAGCCCCGTGATTGGAGTGGGCAGCACTGGACTGGAAAGAGCTCGGGTTTAGGCACTGCAGCAGAACTGGCAATGAGAAAATCCTAAGGGGAGCTCGTCCCCTCACAGAAAAGCCACTTCACCTGCTGCAGCAGAGCTCTGCTCTGAATGCTGCTGCAGGTCAGACACAGAATGGGAAGGGAAATGGGAACTGGAAAACACTGTCTTGGTCTGGGGAAGCATAACTCAGAAAAACTTACAAAAAAAACCCCTTGTAATTTCACACTACAGTTCCCAAAACTGTGGACCAGGGATTAGTGAGGGAGAGCTGGGTCCCTTCCACAAGGAGATGACTTTTAGGCAAAGTAAGAGGAATTTGGAGGGGAAAGGGGGATTTTTTTGTGAGCTTTGTACATGTGACCACCTTGACAAAGGGCTTCACTCCCACTGGCAGTGGAACAACCACTGGCCATGGTCACCTCCTCCAGAGTGGCTGGGGCTGGAAAGGCAGAGCCTGTTCCTAAATCCTGGCACAGCTGCAGAGCCGTGAGCAGCTCCTGGCAGCTGGGCTCTCCTGCCTGTGGTCAGAGATGCTGAAGGCAAAGGGAAGTGAAAATCCTGTGCTCACAACCAGCACTTGTGTGTTTGGGTGTCCAAGGGAATGGAATCCCTTAGGACAGGACTGGGATTGGGCCCTGCTGTGGGTGCTGTGCAGTGAGATACACCAACACTGCTGGCTTTGGGTAGCAGCCAGTCCCAGCAATCCAAAGTCTGTTCCCGGGGAAGGGACTGGTGGTGTTCATAATAAAATCCCACAGAGAAGCCCCTGGTGCACCAGAGGGATGAGCTTCGTGGGAGAGGAAGCACAAAGCCCCAGTGCTCACGCAGGCAAAGCCCCTTTCCCCCTTCCTGCTCACTGCCCAAAGCACACAGTGGGCTCTGGACTCAGTCCCACGCTTGCACTACAGATTCCATGGCTGCTCCAACTTGCTGAAAGAAAACCTGCACTTGAGGGCACTGGCTCCTCAGGGATCTAAATCTTTGCCATCTCAGCATTTCAGTAAATCAGCTACCTTGGATTCTTAAAAATAATAACTTCCATGGCTTGCATGAAAACATGATCAATATTTATTAATATTTAAGGGGTGAGTTAATGAATGATGTCACTTGTGTTCTACCAAAGTCTCTCATACGGGAAAGCAAGGGCACAGGTTCAGAATGCATCCTCCAGCTGCCATCTCCTAAGGGATATTATTGCTTACCCAACATGGTGGTGGTGTGGGGTGAGACACGTGTAGGTGAGACCATGGATTGCTGAGCACGGAATGTAACTGAGCAAATGTGCTAAGAGAGAAACTTCCAAAGCCTGATTTCACAGCCCCAGACCAGGGATTCCAGGTTGGAGCAGTGTGTTTGGTCACTTGGCAGGCACAAAACACAGCCCAGCTAAGGGGGCCAGAGGGGCAGCAAGTCCCACTTGCAGGGAGCCCTAATGTTTTTTCGCCCCTTTTTTAAGGAGTTTCTATGGGGAAAGAGCCTGAAACCCAAAGGGGCTCATCCATTCCAGTTGGGTTCAGCACAGCAGGAGGGCGCAGCTGTCACACAGACAGCCTGCAGCTGTGTTTGCTTCCCTTTTTCCTTCCCACCTCTCAGACATCAGTCCAAGAGGAAGTCCATCAGGCTGCAGAGCAGCTTGGTAGGGAACTACTCCCCCAAAAGCCATTGTCTGTGTTTCAACCTTCTTCACCTATTTTTTTCCCCACTTCCCTGCACCAGCCCCCTTGCCAGGGCTCAAACCTCTCCTCAGTTTTTTTTCCAGCTGGTTTCCTGCTAGCAGGTGCCCCAGCATTGCAGGGTGGTACAAATGGCAGGAATGCAGCCATGGATATGAGCAGGGCCCATCCCTGGTGGTGCTGTGTGAGGGATGGCCTGGGGCTCATGGGCACTGCCTTTGCCTTCCTGAGTCAGCCCAGGCTGAGGCAGGACTGCTCTCTAGGTGCCCAAACCTCCCCCAGCTCTGGCTGCAGAGCAGAGCAGGGGTGGGGGCCGGGGGAAGGAAGCGCTTCCATCAGACTGCACACACCAACCCCCTGCACTGGGGCAGGAATCTGCTCCCCTCTGTGGAGCTGCAAATATTTACCTTTACTGCTGCTAAAAACCTGTCCAAGAGGCTGATGGCCAGGGCGAGCGTTTCTGGGTAAAGGTGGAACTGGTACTTGAGCTTGGCCAGCCACTGGATGACCTCATCCCTCTGCCTTGGAGAAATGGCTACATCCTGGGGGAGAGAAAGACACACTCTTCTTACACATGGGCCGAGAAAACCCCAAGGGACCAAAGACTTTGCATCTGCAGGAGTCACCCAGCACTGAAACAAAACCTCCTTTGGAAAGGGGAAGCCTGGAGCCAGCCCCAGTCACCACTTTGTCCCTGCAGTTACTTATCCCATCCCAAAAACCTGCACTGGAAAAGACAGCTTTCCTTACAGTGATCCCAAACCTCACTCCTGTCACTGTACAGTGGGGAAAGGAGGATGGGTGACTTGTAGTTTGTCAAGAACTGGCAGGCTCAACTCCAGAGTAGTTCCCAGAAATTTATTATTTATTTCGTTATTATTTTTTTAACCTCTTCAGAACCATGTGGATGCACAGAAACTCCCAGCTGGAACAAAACCCCCCCTTGCCAACAGCAGAGTGGAGGGACTCTGTTGGGATTTTGTGGGGAAAGGTTTATTTTTTCTCCAAATTATGGGGATTTTTTTAGCTCAGTACCTGTTAAAATAAAGAAAATTGCAGACAACTGACACAAGGCTCCCAGTGGCTCAGTGAACTGGGAATGGGGAGGCAGCAGCTACAGCTTTGCCTGCAGTTTGGGTTTGGTGTTCGGTTCAGGTGCTTGGCCATTGTCTCCCCCATCAATCTGTTTGGACAACAGCTAAACTTTAACCACACACACAGCTCAGTCATTGACACAAAATCCTGCCCTGTGACCCAGTTCAGAAATATCTCCAGCTTTCCTAGAGCCTTTCAACCAAGGAACTATCTGGTCTCGCTCCAGTGGGGATTATTGGGGATGATCAGCACGGATGTGTCCAGAAACACGAAAAGCTGGGCTGTAACTGCCCCCAGTAACACCCTGAGGGCAAAGCAGCAGGAATTTAGAATAAAACCACCTCAGTACTGATACAAAAGGAATACTTCAGGCTACATCTACCACTGAAGCACCTCTGTGTACCTTCCACGGACAGTAACAGTGCCTGTGTTCTGCCCTGAGCCCTGGCAGTGCCCCGGTGTCACCAGCACTGTCTGCTGCCCTCAGCTGCTGCTCAGAATAAGAAGCACCTGCTATTTTCTCCAAGAAACACTGGTTCTTTCTAAAATCATCAATGCAGTTCCAGGGTGAAACGTGAGCCTCCCTGGGGGCAGGAGGGCCCAGGAGTACAGTGAACACACCACACACCAGGAGAGGTTATTGAATGCTCTGCTCAAGGTGTTCCTGAGAGTGGGAAGGGATCTGGGCTGTATCTGGGGGGAAGAAAGAGGAATGCTCAAGGAGGGGGTGGATATGGCACGTGTGCTGTTCCTGCTGGGGAGAGAGGGCTCTCCCTCAGTAGCATGGGGGGATTTCAACACCACCATCACCCCCCCAGCCCTTCCATCCCTGGCAAATCCCGCTCCTGCTCGATCCCACCAAAACAGGCAGCAGCTTCCACAGCTCCCAGTGGTGTCTGTCCTGCCTGGGTGCTGCTTCCCTGTGCCTGCCCAGGCAAAAGGTGAGGTCTTCTCCTAAAAAACAGCATGGCTGGGCAGGGTAAGACTCTCTCTCTTTCTGTGCTCTCCTCCCCAGCCCTCCCGAGACCTGGCCTGGGATCTTGCTGCCCTTCGTGGGCAGCCAGAAGGCACCATTTCAGACTCAGGGTGAGCATTCCCAGCAGGGCTGGAACTCAGGGAGCAGCAGCTGCACATGCAGTGCCTGCAGGACCTGTCCTTGCTGTGTGAAGGGAACAGTGTTTGACCCAAACCCACGGCGTAGCTGGGATGTGACATTAAGCCCCACAGTGCCTGTGGGAGGAAGGAGGAACTCCAAAGCAGGCTCAGCTCTGTGCATGTCCAGCATAAGGAAGGCTCCAAAATTAAACTGGCTCCTTACAAACTACATGGGGAAGCAAAGGAAAGGAGGGGAGTCTCTAGCTCTTTTTGGCACCCTACAAAAAGGGTGTCTACTCCTGACCCTATCTGCAAATAAAAGAGCAGGAGAATGGGGCAGAATCCCCTCACACAGACAGGTGGGTTTAAACACCAGGAAAGGTTGTTACAGCCTGGTTTAGGAGACAGGTATGGAGTGAGAACTGGTTCCCCCACCCCCAAAAACCCTGCTGCTGCTCCAAGCAGGGCAAGGAGCTTCCCACACAAATACCAGCCTCTCTCCCTCTCCCTCAGAGGTGTCCCTGTGACACCCTCAGAACACAAATAACAAAATGCAGCACAGTAAAATTAATTAAGCAGTGAGGTCACTGATCCTTAGTTAATTGAAACTAAAAGCAAAACTGAGACACTCTGGGGGCTGAGAGAGTCCCTTTGGGTGGAAAGCAAAGGTTCCTCCTCAGGGCAGAGGTATTTTCTGTGTGTCACCCCTGCTCCAGGTAGCAGAACCAGGGGCCAAGACATGGGTCCTGCAGAGAGCAAGCACAGAGCAAATCATCTCTAGGGATGCTGATCTCTCTCATACCTTGAGACTTGTGGAATATGTAGGCTAAAATAAATATTATCTGTGAACTCAAATATGACTCTTTTTTACTGCAGCCTAAATGGGAGAAAACACCTCAGCTGGTAATCTTTTCCTTAATGTCTCCTGTCCCAGACAGGTGTTCTGCTCTTTCCCCATATCTGTTGCTGCCTGGGCCCTGTGGGCTGGTGAGCAGGTGACCTTCAGCAGGACTGGAAATAAACTGAGCTCTCCAGATTCCTCAAGGGGTACAGAGAACAAGGAGGGAGACAGACTGAGCCAGAACAGGAAAGAAAGGAGGCATGACACAACTGAAACTCTCTTTCTATAAAAATAAATCCAAAAATCTTCACTGACACGCCTCTCAGCCACGAAGTTACTAAAATCAACCTCTGACCAGTCTTTATGGCTCCATTTCTCAAACCTTAATCCCAGGAAAACTCCTGAATGTCACCTGCATCTCATATAATCCACTGGGGGGGGGGGTGGAGAACCAGAAGGGAAAAAAAAATTGAATCCATTCAGAAGCAGGAGGAGGTTCCAGACTCAGCCCACTGTTTTTTCAGGCTGAAAAGCCTTGGTGAGGTCTGGCTTTGGTGTGTTGCACATACCCAGAACACTGGCCTGCATTTAAAGGAGGGAATAGGAATTTTTAGACAAGAAGTACAACCAAAACAGATAAATCAGGTACAGTGAATCACCAGGAACAAAGTCCCCAGCAGATTCTGCACCCCATCCTAAATATGGAAAGTCTTCCTGCTTCTGTAACTATGGGTTTCTTTCTTCCTGTCAAAGACCTCAACTGACGCATAGTTAGAAACTGAGTTTGTTCCGGTGTTAAACACCAGAACCAAAAATGTCTCCTAAGGAGTCAAAACAGAAAGTTTACTCCCCAAAAATACCTCCCCAGTGTCTCCAGTCAGATAACTGGATTTCTGCAGACACACTCAACGTTTTGTCACTGGCAAAGCAGGTGAGTTCATTACAGCTCTGTGCAGCCGCTCCACCCTCGGAGCAGGGAACGGAAAGTTCCACACGCTCCGGGGTGCCAGATCTGATCCACAGGAGGCAGATTTCCCGATTGCCACGGAAAATAAACAACAGTGTCGTGCAAGGGAGGTTTTAGGCTGCTGCAGCTGCTTTCAGAAGGAGGCAGTGGATATAAGGGAATCTGACCTTCTCACAGGTATTGCAGAAAATAGGTTCATTTGCAGTGCATGTCCATGCCTGCACCATCGCCAAAGTGAACACTGGGGGAACACAGGACAGTTGGGTGTCATGAACTGTAGGAACAGAGGGGAATGTGTGATTACAGACAGGAGTGTTCTCAGCTGCTCTGTAGCCTCACAAGTCTGGGTTTCCCCCGAGCAGGCAGCGGTGTTTATGCTCTCCTCTCCCTCTGACCATCCTCCATCTCACACTCACACACGCAGCTTCCACTCCCAGTCAGTGATCCCTTTTACTGCTAGAAAACATTTAGTAGCACAGCACTGATAATGTCAAGGTCTGAGCTGACAGGTAGGAAAACAGAAAGAAAAAGGTTACGCCAAGGCAAGAGTTTTGGGGGTGGAAATTCCAGGAGCAAGGACAAGCACAGAGGAGGGATTGATTGCTGGCAAGTCTGCCTGAGGCAGGTGGTGCTTTCTGAGCCACCAGAACCAACTTCACCAAGGCAGAAAGGCAAGTGCCTCATCCCTGTGAAATCTTCACCTATGAATCTGGTTTGGCTACCCTATCTTGTTATCCTGTAATCTTATCTCCCTACATTATAACCACCCCAGGAGTAGAGCCAGCAGGGAATGACAGACTGGTTTACCATAAACCAGAGTCTTAAGTTGTACGTGCCTCAAGACAGCCACAGCTACAACACACTCAACACCTCTGACAACCAGATCACTCCTTTGGAAACCAAAACGTGGATTAACAAAACTAAACTGAGGCCCTTAAAAATGTATTTGCTCCTGCCCAACAGCAGCAGCTTCTTGTTTGTCAGACAGAGAAAACAAACTTGACAGGGATTAGCTGTGACAGCAGCTGACTTACCTGTGTGAAAGTTTCATGTGGTGCAACAACAGCAAGCCTGGATCTGGGCCCTCAGTGTGGTTATTGCAGCCCAACCCGCCAACAAAGGGCCAGAAATTCTGTGACAACGTCCTCACATTTCACATTTTGTTTCAGACAGAACTTTGTGCAGTGCACAGGTGTTTGTGAGTGCTCGGGTGAGGCAGAGCCTCCTCCCAAAGGAGCACAAACCCACTTTGGGCTGGGTGAGGCCATGGGTGGCCTGGTCCAACCTCCCTGCAGCACAAGAGGGGGCTTGGACTACAGAGCCCCCGTGGGCTCTTCCACCCTGAGTTTTCCTGCAGTCCTGTGAGAACATTCCTCACTGGAACAGGCCAGTGCCTGGCTCTGCTTCCCTTGACACCAGCTTGCACCCTGCTCCATAAATAGACCTGCTGGAGTCAGTGGGGTTCTTCCTGCAGCAGGCATCAGATCAATGCTGTCATTAGTGAATTACTCCAAGAAAATAAAGCTGCCTTAGAGAACAGCTGCAGAGTTGGTGCCCAGCAGAAAGAGGCACTAATAATCCACGCCGTCTGTAAAATTAATTTAATCAGGACGATGTATGTGTGTGCTCTCACGAGCCCAGCAGAGACCTAACCCCATGTGCTGCTGTGCAGTGTTCCACACCCCTGGGGCAGGTGTGTCCATCAAATAAAGAGGGAATTGCTTCCTTCAGAGGCTGATTCCCTGGGTGTCAGGACAGGTACCTGCTCCTGAACACCTCCAGTTGCTCCCCACCAACCCCCCCTGCCCCGGGCAGTCTCCTGCCTCTGCTGCCATGGATGATGTGAAGGACAGACATTACCTGATTGGGCTGAATTTTCGGCACATATGCTTTCCACATTTGAGCTTCCCTAGAGATTGCCATCTCCAGAAGGAGAGACAACCTCTGGCTCTCCAGGGGTCCTGAAAACTTCATGGTAACCCTTGGATCCACCTGCCACCCAGCTGGATACAGCTACCTGCAAAACCAAAGACAGCTTGGTGAAACACTGGGCTGTGCCTGTGCAGGCACAAGGCAGTGCAGAGGGGACTAAAGCTGCAGGAAATGGAACTGCTCCCCCAGCCCTGGCAGTAACAGCCTGTCAAAAAACTTGTCCATTATGAATGGAAAACAAAGCAGAGACAAGGGTTTTATCTCTTATTTCTTTAAAGACAACAGATTCCACCACCTGCTCTCAAATGGAGAAGATGATCTGATGGGAAAGGTTATTTAAGTAGTTCTGAGACTGCCTACCAGGACTATGGTGGCAGATTTTTGACAGTGTTAAATGACTTCAGCAGCACAGTGAAATGGTAAATGAAGGGTAAATCCACTGGAAAGTTATTGAAACTTCTGATTCTTTTCATGAGGTCTTGTGCAATCCCCCCAAGGTGGATACTGGCCAAACACTAACCAGGCATGTTCATGTGAATACAACAGTCCAGGCTGTATTTACAGGAAATAAGGTGCTGACTCTGAGAAAATAAACAGAATTCACAGGGAAAACAATCCATTATTATAAATAACAACAAAAGCAGCTCTGAGCAAATGAAGATTCAAGGTGCTTTCCCAGAGCTAAAGGAAACCTTAAAGATCAAGACTGATAGAGAACGAATATTAATTTTTATTCACAAAACCTGCACCAGGTATAAAACTCCAGTCCCACTTAAGAGCCCAGGTTTTAAGTGGCAAATAAATGTCAGGGCCCTCTGTTCTGAACAGGAACCCCTTGTGTATTAGATTTTTGCACAACAAATCCTCTTCCATGAGCAAGGGACAGCCTGTACTGGCTTGGCATATCCTTACACAAGGTGTCCAGATGTCACTGAATAGACAGAACCCCTTGGAACCAGGACTCCTGAACAGGACTCCTGAAGCTCTGTGGAGTGTCTCTTCACACCAGCCCCCAAACAGCCACCGTGGGCTGAAAAAATCCCTAATTAAAAGTTCCTCACTTGCCCAGAGGGAGACTCTGCCTGGGGAACTGAAACTCCAGAACCTCCAACCACAGCTTATTTACGTGCTTTTTCACTTGATTTTGCATTTCTTTTTTAAACCTGGGGCTGATTCTGAGGACACTAGCTGTAAATAGGGCACAAGGGGAAACAGGGCTGCAGTCACAGCCTCCCCTCCAGCTCCTTCCCTCGGGGGCTTCATTAGCATCTCATGATCCTCCCATCAGAGCCACAGTTTTCCCTGTGGCCCAACTGGCTCCCAAAGGCTGGATCCCTCACCATCTCATGGCAAAGCTGTGCCTGAGCACTGCACCACGTGGAATGTGGCAAAGGTAGGAGCAGACCCACGGCAGGGGCTGAAGCTGAAACCACTGCTGAGAGCCAGGGGACTGGGAGCAGCTTGCTCCACACTCATCAGGAAAAAAACAGGAGCTATATTTAGCCCAACCATTTCTCCTAATATGAAATATTGATGGTCCTTCCTTGGTTTTGCAGGAGAGAGAGTAATTAGCCAACCCCCGAATCACTGGAGACAACACAGGGAAAAATCCCAGGCCGTTTTCTTCTGTTGACTGATAAACATTCCCACCATGTTTGCAACACAAATGGGTTTCACAGGCCTCTGGAAGCAGGAAAGAGCTTTTAGTTACCCTGATGCCCTCTGGGGTTGTCCCTGTGCTGCCTGGGCTGGTCAGTGGCCCCAGCAGAGAGCTCGGGGTGTCCCTGGAGCCCCGACATACCCAGCGCCTTGCAAGGGGCATTTTTAGTGAGCACTGCTGCCAGCTGCTCTCCAGTTGCCAAGGGCAAAGGAGAGGGGAAAATAACCTTTCCTTTGTGAACTAGGGACGTGATTCAATTGAGGGCTGAGGCACAATAACCTTTATAAGGGAAAAAAGAGGAGGAATGACGCGCTTGAAAGTTTCCCTTGGAGCAAGAGTGGTGCTGCAGTTTTCCAGCACAGAGAGCACAGCCGGGAGATTGGCCAAGCACCCCGGGGCTGAATCCAGTTTGCATCTCCATTTACATAGCTCCCCATCAGATAAATGCGTGCCACTGCCAGCAGGATTGTGTGCAGCCTTCCCAAAACACAAAGGAGCAGAGGCAGAGCAGGCTCTGGGAGGATGAGGAACAAAATCCAGCACGGGGAGGTCCATGGACTCCTCTCTCTCTGCCCAGCTCAGGACGGTAACACCTGAGCAGCACAGAAAGGTGACAGCAGCCAAAAACTTCCCGTGTTTTTCTGCAACCCAGCCCGAGTCACCCACAGCTGGAGGGACTGCCCAAGCTGGGACAGTCACCATGAACTAACTCACCCCAGCTTTCTGCTTCTTTCCCTGATTTAAATTTAAACTTTAGCTCCCCACCCCAACTTTTTGGGGTTGGGGTGGTTTTTTCCCTGTGGTTACTTTGGGAGTTTTTCAATCACTGTTCAAACAGTTCCTAAAGTTCCTAATCTTGACTGGAAGGTCAACAGGCTGCACTGAAACCTCTTAAAGAAGAGTTGGGGAGTTAATAAAGGAGAAGTGAGCCCAGTCAAGGCACTGGCTTTGATGCCTCCTGTGAGGAGCTGCAAGTCGGATCTTGCTCCGAAATTAGAGAGTCAAAACCTTGGTGTGAGGTTTTTACTTTTGAGAGGCATCAAAAATCACCTTCTTATCCATGGTAAACACCCCAAACTGGCCCATAAAATAAAGATCTCTCATCTCATAAAGATCTCTCTTTGGTCCAAGTTTATAGCTACCTTTGAGTCAGAGAAACACTTTTCAGTTTCCCTGGAGAGATTTTAGGCTGCCAAGTGCTGCAGGCTACAAGTTTCCAAAAGCTGTTTCTGCAGGAATTGGGGCAGACGACTCCCTGACCAAATAACACTTCATGGTTTGGGGGGTGCACTCGCGTGGGATGCAAAATAGAGGAGTCTTTTATTTTTAGGCTTTGTAATCATTTGCAGTGACTATAAAAAGTGCCTCCTGCACACAAAAGATGCTGCTCCAGGAATATACCATCCACTAGCAGGACAAGCTCCTAACGCAGCTCCTGATTTTCCTGCCCCCAGTTGCAATTTAACTGTCCTCATACAACTGAAATACAAACAGGATCACTGAAATAATTCAGGGCAGACCAAAAACCTCTTTGGTTTTGATTGTGCCTTGTTTTCTGTTTGCTATGGCGGGTTTGTTTGTTTGCTTTTTTAACACAGCTCGTTTTGTAAACAACAAGATTTCTAGGGCTAGAGACAGCCCAACCCCACTATCTTTGTTTTGCACATCCATCCAGGTGGGTATTCTGAACAAAGGGGGTAATTCCAGCACAGCTGAAGCACCACACCGATTTCTGCAGACCTCGTATTTTCAGGGCCCAGCAGCCAAATCTGCTTCAGCTTTAGCAAGCAATAATAAAATCCCACAGATGACCTGCAAACAGATTTTTCTGGGCAGTGGGGGGAAGGCGAAGCAGAAGGAAGAGAGGAGGAGACTGAATTCCTCGGAGCTCCAGCCAGCCATCTGTGATTTCAAAGGATCCAAGCCTACTGCTAGCAGAAATGTCTAACTGCAAGTTGTGATTAGAAATTTCAAAGCTGTGGCTGGGGGCTGGGATGGATGTTAATTTTAGTACCTGGGGCTTTCTCTCAGCTTAACTCTTTCCTCACGCCTCAGCAGTGAAGCTGTCTGGAACTCTGTGCTGGGCAGAGGGAAATGCCAAAGCACAGCCTGATGTGACAGCAATAAATGAGCAGAAGACCATTGTGGGTTCAAATCAACTGGTTTGGGATGTACAAAATAAATGGCCAATGGAAACAGCTTGACACTGTTGTGAGACAATAAAAATTTTTCAAGCTAAATGGCTGGGAAAAATATGTTTGGGACCATAATTTCAAATGTTAACACCTAAGCATGTCTGTTTGAAGCAACAAACTGACTTGTGGTCACATACAAAGTGCAGTCAGAATTCTGCCCACGAGCAGTGAGTTAGTGTCAGACCTAAGGGCCTGCAGGTGATCTCACACCGTTAACCAGCAGCACATTTGAGCCCTGGCTAAGCCCAAATTCGGAAGGAGGTGATTTTCTGGAGGCTGGGAGAGGAAGAGGGCCCTTGCCACTTGTCTGTGTGACTCAGCCCGAGCTGCCTCCCACAAGCTGGTACAAAGGCAAGGCTGTGAGGTATTCTGGCAGCATCCTTCAGGCGGGCTCTGTACATCACACGCTCGCCACTTCTTTTCCTCCAACCAGATTATTCCTGCGAGTGCAAATAAAGCTGACCTCATTTTAGGGCCGGTTTTCCAAAGAGATGAATTTTTCCAAACATTTTAAAGGAACCTGCCAGCTAAAACCACAGGTTGAAAAGGGAATGCAGAGCAATGTTTTGATGGGAGGGAGGGGGGTGGTTTTTACATCTTGTTTTGAAACAGAAATCCCAGGGTCCATTTAGCAGCTAGGAAGGAGGAGCCCTCTGGAAAAGGGCTGCTCCATAAATGGGACCAGTTCTAAGAGATCTCTGCTCCCCTTCATTCCCCCAGCCTTGTGACTGACATCAGGGGGTTGCTGTTTACAGGAAACTTAAAATGATATTTTCCAAAGTAGGGACTTTTAAAAAACAAGGTAGAAGATGAACTCCTGACTGAACTTTCAGACAATGTCACCATTCTTCCCTCCTGGCGAGATGGGAGTGCTTCCAGACCCATGCCTGCCCCACTCCATGTTCTAGTGGCTCTACTGGAAGTGCCAGAGGAGGAGGAGGGGGAGGGGATGATGGTGGTTTGCATTTCCTTTTTGTCTGGAAACTGCCAAGATGAGTCCATTCAAGCAGCCTTTGGCCCGAAAGGTCTTTGGTCAGTAACAGCTTAAATATTCCATGCCACAGCTTCTGAGTGGTGCAAACAGGCTGCTTTAATCACAGCTCCTTTCCCTGCTGGGGCAGCAACACATCAAGCAAACTGTGGATAAAATGGAAACTCAAGATTCAGCCCTAGGAGAACAGCTCCAGCTGCAGAACGTATGTGTTGCTACAAAGAGGGGATGAAACTCAGGATATTTTCATGAGTTCTGCTCCGAGATTTTGGTTTATTTGAACCTAAAAATCGGTGGAGGATATAAATTCCTCACAATGTTTATAAAAATCAGCCACGGGACAGATTTCAGTAGGAATGGACCCTGCTATTGTTTGGCAGCAGATCCCAAGGCTCAGGAACAGGTCAGGAATGTGAGCCTTTATTGTGTGCACTGGGGTGTCACGTCAGGGACAGTCAGCCCTCGCCTGGGACAATCACAGTGTCACATGCCAAAAAGACAGTGCCATCTTCTTGTTCAGAACTGAAGCACCACACAGAATAAAGCAAAGAGAAACAAGCATTTGCTGAAACGACCCCAGTCATTTTTATGCTTTTTCCAATATAAATGACAGATCAATCCAAGACAGCAATGGCTGAGCCTTGTACAAATTCCCTGTACACCACTGGCAAAGGAATGAGGTTTGCATGGCAGCCTCTGGGTTCTGCTTGGGGACCCTCTGGATCTTTTGGGGGCAAGGTTCAGGACTACTGGGAAACACCTGTGAACCTCTGAGGAACTTGAGGGCACTGCTGCTGCTGAGCCATCAAACCAGCGGGCTGAGGGAACTCCAGCAGCTTCTAAGGAGCAGCAAAGTCTATGTAAGAGGCAGCTGGAGGCAGCAGCACCTTTTGCCAGAGCTGCTGTGGAACAGAGCTGCTGTGAGGGGGACTGGCAGCCCTGCTCCAGTATAGGCAGTCTCAGGCATGGTAGTGCCACACCACGGGGCCATTTCCTCCTCTGCAGGGAGTGCCCAGGGCCTTGGTCCTGCAGAAGGTTTGGCTGTCTTGGAAGAGCTGTGGTGCTGAGTGGAGGGGTTTTAGGAGGAAGTGAGCAGGCTGCACAACATCAGTTTTATGGGAGATGGACAGATTTTCTCTGGGACTGCTCAGCTTGGAGAGCCTTGGCCCCATCTGCAACAGAGAAGCAGGCAGTGCCCACCTCCACCATCAAGTGGATTGTCTGGGGAGAAGGGGAAGGGTGGAAGCAGTTGATTGCTGGCACTAAAAGGAAACCTTCTGCCCCACCTCAAGGTTTCTAACTACAAAAATGTTCAAAGTATGTTGGGTAAGAGGACAGGAAGGCATCAAAAACATAACAACAAATGATGCTTAAGTGGGGTCATTTTCAGCATTTGCACATCAGCAAGGACACATCTGTGAGGTTCCCCTCTGGTAGGCTGGGGTGCTCCCCTGAGGTGTGTGTCTGCTTATGAACAGTAGTGTGGGGAGGCAACAGAGAGAATATAGTCCTGGGTCACAGAGGTGTGGTGGGACGGCTCCCATGAGCTGGGAGTGCTGCAGTGGAGGGATACAGGTTCCACTGCAAAAAGAAAATGCTGGTGCCTTGGTTCCCTGGGGGAATCCCAATGCCTGTGCCGTGTGCAGGCAGAACAGTGTGGCAGAGCACAAGGAACCCAGGAGCATCCTGGATAGAGGGGCTCCACTGGACCCCACACCCTCCTACAACGAGGGGCTTGTTGGGGCGTGTGAGGGTCAGAGGCTGCAGTGGCTGCAGAGACCATGGGACAGTGGAGGCAGCTGGGGATGAGGTCAGACAAAAGCCAAAGCCCAGCTGGAATTGTGTCTGGCAAGCTACAGGAGAGATTAAAGGGGCTTGAGTACTTGGGTAGCAAGTGGAAGGCCAATGACAATCTGGGCAGACTCCTGGCTGGAAGCAGGGCCTGGGTAAGTAGACAGTGAGGTGGATTGAAAAGTGGCTGAATGACTGTGTGCAGGGGGCAGTAATCAGTGACATTTCTTTACTGTGAGGGTGACAGAGCTTTGGCTGGGTTGCTCAGGGAGGCTGTGGAGTTTCCATCCTTGGAGGCATTGAAAAAGTGTTTGGACATGGTGCAGAGCAGCTGGTTTTAGGCGGCCCTGCTCGAGCAGGGGCCTCGGGCAAGCTGACCTTCAGAAGCACCTTCTAGACTCAAGCACTTGGGGATCTCAAGGGCTAAAGGCTCAAAGCAGCCCAGATCTAAAGGCCCAGAGCAGCTTGTCTGTTCTTCAGGCAGCAGGAAGGCTTCAAAATTAAAAAAAAAAAAAAGGGCAAACCAAACCTGGCATTATGTAATGTCTCACTGGTAGTCTCTCCTCAAAGCAACACACGCAGAGCATGATTCACTTCTCCCACCACCAATGTAACTTGGTATAAATCAACAGTAACTTGAAGGAAGTCACCCCAAGGAAAACCAAGCTCACAAAGTATGAGGGAGAGCAGTAATTTCATAAAATAGAGCCAGAGGCTTTCAAGCCCATAAAAACTAACTCTCTAGAGGCAAGGGCCAACAGGCATTCGGAATTTAAAGCATCATGCACCACCTTTTGAGTAATATAATCCCCTGAAACCAAATAAATACAATGCCTCTGTGGGCAAAAACAGAGACAGGATTCAGCAGTACCTCGTTCTGTCTTTCAGCAGTAGTCAGTCATTAACACCAATGAACAGTGATAAAACCAAACAAGTTTATACCCAGCTCAACATCCACATCCAAAAAATGTCTGACTACGATGGCTTGATTCCTCTTGACAACAACAAAAGAGAATTTTGTCTGAAAGCCTAAGTGCTCACCAAGGCCAATATTTTGCTTTGTAGATTCTGACTGGCTTCAGGATAAATTAGTGATTACAGCTAATATCAGGATACAGTATGAGGCAGTAAAAAGATAATTATGAGGAAATGAGGAATTATCTGCTGTTGAAACAATAGATCAATTATGAGGTACAGCACAGTAGCTGCAGAGCAGCATTCTTGTGCTCTGAGGGTACTGCCTCCTCTTTCTCATCAACCAAAGAGAACCCACACTTATAAAGCTTAATTATCCTCCAGGAGCTCAAGCTTGCTGACTAATTAGCCTCTTGTTGAGACAATACAGAAAAGGATATAATTCCAACTGTCCACAAAAATAACACAGCACAGGCACAGTCCTGGCTCTTGCCTGTGAATTCAGCTCTCCTGTCCTGTGAGAGCCTCGATATACCCACAGTTCTGGACAACCTAAAACCACTCCTGAGCCTAAAAAAAAAATAAACCCAGACATGGGAGCTCTGAAAGAGGAGCTACAGATGAAGGGGAAGGAAGCAGAGTGTCTGAGGCAGTCTGTAACAGCAGCTGGAGTGCTCCTGCTTCCCCAGCCAAGTTGTGTGAATCCCACTTTGCTCCTGTCACTGTGTGCATGGACGCACTCACAAATGACAGCTAAGCTGAGCCTGATGGTTCAGCTGCATGGCTGCAGCTGGGAGCACGTCAACACCAAGATTTAGAGTCAAAATTATTAAAAAGCATGAAGGTTGAAGTTTTTAGGAGCCAAGTTCTTGTCTAACACACACTGTGGACAAGCCACCCCAGCCAAGAAACAGGGTCTCACTGTGTGCAGTGAAAAACCACCAAAAAGGTCCAAAAGCCTCCAGTGGCTTCCATCCTCCTGGTAAAGATGTTTGGTGCCTGGGCTGCTGAGCAATATGGAGTATCTGTAGCAACATGTTGTTTGTGAGTGAGCTTTTAGAGGAGTTTATGGCACAGCAAGTGCAAATACCCACTGTGGTTAATAAATGAGTGCTGGTAATATTCATAGTCAGCAAACACACAGGAAGGGAGAATGTCAGCCCACATCTGCTTTGTACAGACTGGAGACACCTGAGACTTCCTTCCATCTCAATGACTTCACTGTGCTTTTGTGGCTTTTGAAAATAGCTATTATTGCACTGTATTCTCAAAGAAACTATTCTCAATGAAACAGAATGCCCCTTTAAAACCCACCTCCTTGATGGCCAGCCTGGCCTTCCTGCTGCTTCACGGGAGTGTGCTGGTGAAAAGGTCTCTGGTCAGGACCTCCATGGGCCCCTCAAAGTCATGGGAGCAAAGGAAAAAAGGCAAATACAGGCAGGTTCCTGGGCAAAGTTATTTCTGGGCACATACTCTACATATTGCAGGGGAGGAACTGAGATCCCACAGCCAAGGTACACTCCATCTAGAGATGCAGGTCTTTTCCACTCGCAGTCTGCTCCACGCTCAGGCAGTCGAGTCCTAAGGGTTATCATTTGGCACTCAAAATATGATGTCTAGTTTTCCTGAGGCCACTTTTAAACCTTTTAACCCTTTTAAAATCCCTCAGTGTGGCATAAACTGCAGGTGTTTTTATCTATCCCTTCCAAACCCAGCTCAAATGGATCATTTACATTGGTGTAATGCTGAACCTTATTTCCTAAATATAAAAAGTGCCTCATAAAAACACAGCGATTAGACCTGTGAATATAAATGTTCCCCAAAAGCCAGTTCAGCATGAGGCCAAGACTAATTACTGCTTTAACCATTGGATGGCTGCAGGTGTGCAAGGGAAAGCATCTTCCAGCAGGCCCTGAGGGAAGGCACCTTCCACCCACAGGGACGCTGCTGGAGGTCTCATTTCAGTCTGTGCATGAGGGATGCTGAGAGGCAGGTGAGCACAGGAAGGCTGAGAATGGAAAAGGAAAGAGGCTGTAATTACAGGGGAGATGCTCAAAGCTTTACAAAGCTGTGGCCCACCAAAAAGCTTCTCCCAGGGCAGTGAGATGAGCAAAGACAGCAGCACTGAACAGTGTCACGCTCGGACTGACCCCTGATTAAACTGATAAACGTAGGTACATATCACTGGAACCACCTGGAAACAGGAAAACAACTCATCTGCTCACAAATGTTGACTGCATCAAGGAGTTACTGTAAGATGGGAGACAGGTCTGGAAACAGGGAAACACAGCTCCTAAGACCAGCCAAAAAAATGCCATGCAGTTCCTGCTCACCACGGGCTCTGAGCAGCCCTGTGACACCCCAAACATGGAACAGAGGGAAAGCCCAGCCCCGGATGGCATCCAGCAAGGAGGACCTTTTGTGGGCAGGAGCTCGACACAGCAAGGCTCCCACCAGAGCCAGTATCAGCATTTTTAAGTAGGGTCCCAGACCAAATAAAGTGCAGGACTTGGGAATACAGAACAGACACAGTAAAAGCAGCAGCTCAGATCAGTTCTGCCACACCAAACTGTGCGTAACCTCCACACAGGGGTGAAGGATAATTAAAACTCAGTGTGTGTGTGTATATCTATATACACACACCCCCCCATGTGAAAGTTCAGCTCCTGCTGGGGAGAAGCCAAAAAATCAGCTTCCCACATCCCACGCCAAGGTCTGTGTAGGCACTGATGAGAACAAGCTCTCCCCCTGCCCTACGAACCAGCCAAACTACTTGAAAACCAAATCTGAATCATTTGCAGGGATCCAAAATCCAGCCCTCGAGACAAGGAAAAGATGCCATGATTTGCTTTCTGAGAGACACCCTCACCTTGCCTGACCTGGGCTCCAGGTGCAGCTGCAGAGGTGGGGGCACAACTGCCACCCCTGCAGAGAAAGGGGAGATGCTCCCCTTTCCCAAGTGTGCATCTTGCATCTTGCTCAGTTTAAACATTTTATTAAGAAAATCTCACCCTTCTGTCTTTAAAAGGGGCTGTGCCATGTACACGCTGTTGCAGCACACCACAGGAAGGAATGTCTGGGAGCAGACAAAGGCTGATGCTGAAATAATTTTTAAATTCAGGCTTGAATCAGCCTGCTGTTGAACACCCTTACTTTTTAAGAGTGGTAAAATGAGGGATTGTTCCTTTTCCCCTCCTTCACAGGGTCAAAAGGGGAGGATAGGTGAGCAGGTTTTTCTGTGTTCAGTGGGTAAGTTTTTCAGAAGGATGTTTTCTGTCACTCTGCTTTTTATCATAGACACAAAACCCAATGGCAATCACATTCCTTTCAGTTCACCCCTTTGGAGATGGATTTAGAGAACACAATGCTGCTCTTCCTTCAAGGAAACTTCTTCCATCGAAGCCAGGAGAGCTAAGAGGGAAGCAGGGAGAGAGTGCAGCCTATCTCTGCAAATGAAGTACACTAAGAAAAGAGAACAAAACCCCAGACCAGGAGGCCTGTAGGGAAGCTGGAGAGAGACTCTTCTTCAGGTACTGTAGTGACAGGACAAGGTGTAATGGGTACAGATTGAAAGAGGAGAAATTAAGGTTCGATATTGTGAAAAATTTTTCACTATGAGGGTGGTGAGACACTAGAACAGATTGCCCGAGGGAGGCTGTGGATGCCCCAACCATGAAAGTGTTCCAAGCCAAGTTCGATAGGGCCTGGAAGAACCTGGTCACCCGGAGGTGTCCTGTCCATGGCATTAAGGGTTGCGACTACGTGATCTTGAAGATGCATTCCAAGCCCTTAACACTGCCCGACTGTAAATCCCGTGCGGCGCGCTGTGACCAGAGTCATACCAGGGGCAGAGATGCGCTGCTGAGCCCCTGCATGAGGGACGGGATAGGGACCCGCGCCGGCACCGACGGGCACCGCACCCGCACGGGCACACAAAGCACCGCCGGCAGGATGCCCTGCGCGCCTTTACTTTGCGCGTCTGTGTTTACAGCGTTTATAACCACAGCGCTGCACGGCGATGCCGTGCGCGCACCCCCCAC
>JANPWX010000600.1:212605-262587 GCA_024734555.1 Trochalopteron elliotii | reverse complement strand
AGCCGTGGTCTGATTGGGATGCGGGGTCAGCGGCCGAGCCCACCCCCGTCGGCGCGGTGACGGGAGCCGGGCTCGCCTCCCCCTCCCCGAGCGGTGAGGGCCGCGGGGGGGGCCCGGTGTCCCCTCGCCCCGGGCCTGCGGGACCCCTTTGTTTCCCTGCTGCGGAGGGAAAAGAGGCGAAGGAAAGGGAAGATGAGCAGCGAGGCGCTGTGGCTTTTCAAGCAGCTGAACCTCCATCTGGAGCTGGAGGGGCGGTTCCAGCCCCGCGAGAAGGGACTCAGCCTCATCGAAGGTGCCGCCGAGGTGGGTGACGGCGTCGGGGGGCTCCTCAGGGCAGAAGGAAAATTTCAAGAATTTCAGAGAAGATTCCGGCTAACGGAATTTAAAGTGTGTTAACTGCGGGAAGTTAATTCTTTTCTCTGTAGGCGCCGCTTGCCTTTTGTTTTAATTCTGTCTTTCTTTGTAGGTGTTAACGTTACATTATCCAAACGCTGCGACCTGCAGGGCAAGCAAAATATTTAGGCGTTTAGCATTTATTGTTTAAACGTAGAAGCGAGTACGGGAGCGAGAGGTTCTGTATTGTTTCCGTCAGGGGAGCTTCCTGCACGTAACAAACGGGAACCACCGGCTTTTCATTGGTCTGGGGAAATGAACCCAGAACTGTTCAGTGCTGAGCAGCAAAACGTAAATAGACCATAAACATCTCCACCAAAGTTCCTTACTGAGTTCAGGGCAGGCTTATTATGTGCCCTCGGGTGCTTGTGAGTTCTTTGGGAACAGCCTTAATATTTAACCAAAAAAAAAAAAAAAATCCCTGAGATAAGTCTGCTTGTTTGTTGTGAAAGCAGAGCTGTTGCTTAAATATTGACATGCAAGGTGGAGAACTGTGTGGTCATTTCTAAGGTCAGGAGTTACTGCGTATGCCTGCTCTGGGTAACTTAAATAAGTCTTAAATGTGTCTTAAAATAAGCAAGTGGAGAGTAGGAAATGTGGCTGTGTTGGCTGTTGCACCAGTGAGACTCAGGACCTGGCTGTAATCTTTGAACCGTGGGTATGATTTGAGTCCTAAGTGTCTACATTTATTTTCTTTTCAAGTTAAGTGAAATAAAGTCTTTAAGATAAAAAATTGCTTCTGTTTGGTCTAAATAAAAGACGATTTAGGGAGTGAGGCACGGTGATTGCTGATGCCACAGAATAATTCTGACTTTGCCTCTCTTGCCATAGAATGAAAACACTCTGTGTTCAAGACAAAGGAATGCCAAGGTGGAAGATCTTTGGAGTCTGACCAACTTCTTTGGATTTGCAACTGAAACGTTTGTTTTGGCTGTCAACATTCTGGACAGATTCTTGGCTCTCATGAAGGTATAAGTGTGGCTGTTGATTCATTCTGTGCATTCAGCAGCAGCTCCGAGGTCTCCTTTGTCAACCTGGAGTTGAGTGCAGGTCCTTTTACCTCGAAAGACAAGTAGCAGCTTGATTTGCTTCCTCTAATAAATCTGTAACCATCAGCATGTAGATATCTGAGAAAGGAGGAATTAAGGGAAACAAGCCAGTAAGTGTTAGAAGCTGTCTCTGGATACTCTGCTAAAGCTTAGCTTAGCCTTGGGACAGACACCAAGTGATCATTTCCTGGTTGTTTTTATCGTGTTTGTGCTGCTGTAAGGCAGGAAGGTTGGATCTGAACCAGTTCCTCATTACTAGATCAGCAGAAAAAACGGAGTTGCATCAGTTCTCTGGTCTGGCTGTCCTTGAAGCGGCACAGAATGTAGAGGGGAGAGAAGAGCAGGGGCCAGGAACAAGCTGTGGAGGGACGGGGCTGCCCGGAACAGGCTCAGACTGGATTTGTGTGGGCCGTGAGCGAGGGTGGGTGAGCACTGCCGCTTGGAGGAGCAGGGAACTGCAGTTTTCCCACCGCGATTTATTTGTGTGGTGCTGGGGAACGACCCGAGGAGAGGCTGCTCAGCTGTCAAACCTCACTTCCTCAGCCCAGCGTTGTGGGCTCTGCTCCAGCTGAAGCGCTGGAACTGGTTGTGGCTGGGGGAGCTGGCCCACACCAGGGTCAGTGGAGAGCAGCAAGTCTTTGGCTGTGGGTGTTCTGAGCACAGATGCTGTTGAAGCACAGTGTTGATGGAGGGCTTGCTGTGGTTTTTAGGTGAAACCCAAGCATTTGTCTTGCATTGGAGTGTGCTGCATCCAGCTGGCCGCCCGTGTGGTGGAGGAGGAGTGCAACGTCCCGTCTGCTCACGAGATCATCCGCATCAGCCAATGTAAATGCACTGTGTCTGACCTGAAACGGATGGAAAAGATCATTTCAGAGAAATTGCACTTTGAATTTAAAGCTACTACTGCCTTAACCTTCTTGCACTTGTACCATACTATTGTACTCTGTCATACCTCAGAAAGGTGAGTTTGGTGGCGTTTGCTGAGCCCTTTTTAATTCCCTCGGAAATGATTGCAGTAGAGGAGGCAGCTCCTCAGTTTTTGCTTCCTGGCGAGGGAATGCTTTGTTGATCCAGACCCTTCTTCTCTTGGATGTCTCACAGGAAAGAAGTATTGAATCTGGACAAGTTGGAAGCACAGCTAAAAGCTTGCAACTGCCGTCTAGTCTTCTCTAAAGCAAAAGTGAGTAGCAGCAGTTGTTTGTAGCTTGTGAGAAGGTTTGTGGTGGCTCTGGTGCTGAGTGCTGTTTTCTGGTCCTTTCAGCCATCTGTCCTGGCCTTGTGCCTTCTCACTCTGGAAGTTCAGACGCTGAAATCTGTTGAGCTATTGGAGATCCTTCTGCGTGTCCAAAAGCATTCAAAGGTGAGTATTTTCAGTGGATTGTTTTTCCAGTTGTTTGGACTGACACTGTTAATGATGGGTGATGTTACATTTAGGGGACCCCCTTAAATGGGTCCCTAAATGTGCCCTTACAGGTTCTGTTAGGCTGAAAGAAGCAGTTAAAAACCAA
The DNA here is from genome assembly GCA_024734555.1 of Trochalopteron elliotii. Lineage (NCBI taxonomy): Eukaryota > Metazoa > Chordata > Aves > Passeriformes > Leiothrichidae > Trochalopteron > Trochalopteron elliotii. The sequence goes on along the minus strand of JANPWX010000600.1, from coordinate 259,637 downwards.
GCTTAAATGTATAAAATCAGAGGAACTGCTGACCCAATGTGTAGATAATGTACGCTTTAACAGGCAGCTGATTGAACTTGTACAGTGCTGGCTGTGTGTTCTGGAGAAACTTCTAGTCTGTTCTGTGACTGCTGGGCTGGTTATTCCTTTTGCCTGAATGATTAGACCTGAGGGAATGGCTGGAACTGTGTCAAGGGGGAGTTAAGCTGGATATCAGGAAAAGGTTCTTCCCCCAGATGGAGGTCAGGCACTGAACAGGCTCCCCAGGGAATGGGCACAGCACAACCTGGCACAGGTCAAGGAGCATTTGGACATGCCCTCAGGCACAGGGTGGAATTGGTGGGATTGTCCTGTGTGGGGCCAGGAGTTGAACTCTATGAACTCCATGATGCTTGGATGCTTGTGGGTCCTTTCCAGCTCAGGATATCCTATGAACTAAAACAGGATTCATGGCCTCGAGCTGCATGCAGCCTCTCTTGATGGCCTACAAGCAGCTTTTCACTCTTACAGTCACATTGAACAACCCCAGTTTCTTAAGGGATGGTAGTAGGTTTTTAAAGTACAGTATTACTCCATTTTAAAATGGTGGTTTAAGTTTTTTCTTCCATTTTAAAGTAGTTTAAAAAATTTCGCTTCCATTTGAGAATGGAATTTTAAAAAAATTTCATTCCATTTTAAAATAGAACAACCTTTGTTTCATTTCTCCTTTGGAAGTGATAATGAAAATGGTAACAAGGACTGACAGGCAAACTGTCACCTGTCTAACTCCACCTTGAACAGGGACTTGTCTGGAAGGTGTGTAGGAGTTGGTAGTTCACCTTCAAAAACAACTTTGACAAAGGTATCACAGTTATGACTCACTTCTGTCTTGACTGAAGTTTCTTCCAGGTCTTTTCCAAGAGGGTAAAATGGAGGGAGGAGTTATTCTTAGAGCCTGTGTGTTACAGACTAACTCCTAGGGGGTTTTTTGTGTTTTGTTTTTTTGGGGTTTTTTTCAGATAAGTGATAGTGACCTACTTTACTGGAGGGAACTGGTCTCTAAATGCCTGGCAGATTATTCTTCTCCTGAATGCTGCAAGCCTGATCACAAAAAATTAGTTTGGATTGTTTCCAGACGTACAGCCCAAACCCTGCAAAACAGTTACTACAGTGTTCCTGAGTTGCCAACGATCCCAGAGGGTGGATGTTTCAATGGAAGTGAGAGGTTGGTAACACTTGGCTGCTTCATTTGTTGGGAATTCTCCTTTTCCTGTAGTGGTTATGGCAACTCTGTAATAACTATGGCTTAATCACTGCTGCTTGGGGGGAAAAAAAATGCTAGCTCTGAGAATATTGATGGGCTTGGAATATGTCTTCAGCACATGGAAAGGAGGAGCTGCCATTGTGGTGTTGAGAGGTACTTGGCTGGATGGGGGGAGGCACTGTTTTAAGGCAGGAAGGCTTGCAAAGGTGTTCAGTCTGCTGAAGGAATGAATTCATGTTTGGTGTCTGGAACACTGGCTTCTTGATCAGTAGGATGTTGTTGGCACCAGGAGAATTGTGCCTCGTTAGGATTTCAGCTTTAGGAGCCTTAAGGAGCTTTAGGCTGGGGAGCATTTAGATGTGGGATATTGCTTCTAGGAACAGAAGTGTGCAAGCAGCCCGAGGATTGAGGAGTACTTTGCCACTTTGAAGGGGTTGTGCTTTGTTAAAATCACCTTTCCCACTGTTCCTTCTAGTGAAGACTCCTGTGAAGACATGAGCAGCGGGGAAGAAAGCCTTAGCAGTTCTCCTCCGAGTGATCTGGAAGGCACCTTCTTCTTTGAACTCAAACCTAAACCCAAGTGGCAAACTCTCAGCTGTCGGTCTTAGCACTGAGTCTGGATTGTATTAGGTTGAGGTTCTGAATGCACCATAGAGTTTTTTGGCAATAATAAATGAGGTGGTAATCTGTAAACTCTATTAAGGCAAAACTTGCTGTGGTATATCAATGCTTTGAATGCCTGCCTTGATTTTTTTTTGTTGTTGTTGTAATTTTAAGGAATTAAAAAAAAAAGCAAACCAAACATTCTTTCAGGTCCCCAGATCAGCAAAAAAAAAAAAAGAAAAAAAAAAGTTGCTGTACAGTTCTGTTGTCAACAGCCATGAATGTAGTTCTGTACCTGGTGGTCCAAAACCCTCAGCAGCTCAACACCTCAGTTGATTTCAGGATCTTGCCTGAGAAGCCAGGAGCAAGAGTGAGAAGCTTTGCTGAGATTTAAACGGGAAGCTCTTGGTTAATGGAAGAAATTTGCTCCGTGGGGTCGGTCAGTCAAGAGGGAGGCCCAAGAGGAGCTGTGCAGGTGTTGTCCTGGGATATTCTCAGGATTCAACATGACAGAATCCCAAGCTTGGCTTGATTTCAGTGTTGACCCAGCTTCGAGCAGGAGATTGTACTGCAGTCCCTCTCCACCCCTGGTATTCTGGGATTAGATCCAAGTGGCTGAGTGGGTTCCATGGAACAGTGTGTGTACATAGCACCAGGCTGGAACGATTCACTCTCCAATGGGCCGAACACTGAAACTGCTTTTCCTTTTCAGCAGGGTCTTGAGTTGTGTACTCCAAGTAGCAATTTTTGAAGCTTGGCTTTTATAAACTTCAGGGATGCCTATTTCACACCAGGAGTATGTGTGGTAAGCAGGAGTTTTCTAGTCAATATAGTTTTCACTTTGAGGTAGTATAAATTGTGTGGCCAGGAGTGATTCCATGTTTTCTTTAGTACAGATATTTTTACACTGAAATACACATTGTATACTTCAGTGTGTTTCAGATCTTAACATGTCAATCCATGCTATTAGCTTAGACTTCTTAACTTGGTAAACCTTGCTAAGTCTACATTCCTTTGAATATTTAACCCTTGTAGTTGTTTTTCCAGTATATTCATGTTATTGATTGAGTCATAATCAGACTTGTTTGCATGCTGATGTAAAGCAGTTAGTGCGGGAGAAGTTGAAACTACGCAGTAAAATATCAGGTAAATGTGATGGTGAAGTAGTTCATGTAATGGTTTTTCTTCTGAACTTTGTTATCAAAGCACAAATTCCAGTCTAATTGTGTTTCTCCCTGGTGAGGACATGGCTAAAGCAGACTAAAGTAGCTTAGAGTAACGGTGTGAGGTGTGGTGGTGCCAAAGTAGAAATGAAGGAGCAAACAAGCTAAAAGCTGTTTCGTAGGTGCAAGCGTTGCTTTAGAAAGGTAAGAGTGATGCTGTAAGTCCATAACTGTTATTGTGGTTTCAGTTTTCTAAAAACACACAAAAGTTTACAAAAAGTGTATATGAAAATGTAAATTTAAAAAAAATGTACAGAAAAAAAATTTAAAACAAAAAACAAGCAGAAAATACTGTATTTTTTTACATCGTATGTAACTTTTTGTAGGTCTGTGGCATGTAGATAGTAATTTATTGTGTACTCTGTATGATACAAATACTGTACCTCTGAAGACTTCTTGCTGCAAGTCTCTGCTCACTTCAGGAGTCCTTGGGTAAGGAACCTACTGAGTCTTGTTTCAGTTGAGAACAAAAATAAACCAAGTGCTGTATTTGTTACCTGCTGTGACTGTCCGTCAGTTCCTTGAAGCTTTTGGCTTCCTGTTTTTTGTGCTGTGCAGGGTGTGTGACCCCACAGCTGGGTTCCAGCTTTCCCAGGAGTTGTGCAAGAAAAAGGGGAGACTGAGACTGCACATTACTGGATGGGAATCTCACCTCAGCTTTGCTCCTGCTGGGGCGAGGCATCCTATCCTTATTGTGAGTGTTGTGCTTGGCACATTTGCACATCCCGAGCTCCTGCTAAGGGTTAAGGGTTGTTTCAGCTGGATTCCTCTTGGTTCTGCAGGAATTGTCCTTGCTGCTGTTCTTTGTAGTGAAACCTGGTCTTGGGATGTGTCTGCATCTTGTCAGTCCAGAACATTTGCAGGAACTCATCAAAGGCACAAGGGAGCTCGTGTCCTGTGTGCAAATCCCTTCTGGCTGGTAACTCACACCTACCTCTGAGAGCTCACGAGGGGCTGGGGCTGTTCCTGTCGGGGCCTGGCTCGGAGCTGGCAGAGCAGAGGCTGCTGCTGTCTGCTGCCAGTGCTTGGAACACAAAACACACCTCCAGCTGTCCCTTCGAAGGTGCCTGCTTGGGTCACCTCACCCTCCTGCCTCAGGAGAGGAGCCTGCACTGTGGTTGGGCTCAGGGGAAGGTGTGAATCCATGGGCTGTGTCCTGGGATGGCACAGCTTGGGAGACTTAATGAGCCTTGAGCTGTGCCATTCAGCCCCTTTCAAGTTCCTTCCACGGAAATAAGTGGGCTTGGGAGAACGCTGTAGGTTTCACTTCTGTGGTTGGAATGATGTAGGCTTCACTTTGATTTTTGCCAGGTCAGGTAGCTGCAGATCCCCCGAGGAGGTTTGCCTGGCTTCCCCTAAAGAATGGGGATTTTGGTGGTTGGCTTGTTGGCAATAGCAGAGGTGTGCATGGCTTTTAAATGCTGTTTGGGGCTTGCCTGTACCAAGTGGTGGAACTTGGAAGGCTTGCGGTCGTGGGAGTTTAAATGTGTGCTCATTTTCATAACTGCTCTGTCAGTAAGACTGGTTTGGGTGGGGGCTGAGGGGGCTGAAAGGCAATGTTTTTGTGGGGAGGCCATCCTCTGAAACAACTCCTAGCTGTGTCCAGTTTCTGGGATGTTACTTCCTGTTGGAAGCATAGTGCTGAAAGTTCACTCAGGTTTCTGAGAGCAACTGGAGATGTCATCCTACTGCTGGATGGACTGGGCCACAAGGGATCTGTAGTGGAAGCACTCCTGTTCCTGGTGAGTTGACATTCCATAATTAAATAATTACAATAATGGCCTTTTAAACAGGAAACTTGACTTCCCCACCACTTGATGACACATGACAAGTGACACGCAGCAATAAAGCATTCAGAATAAATCAGTGTTTTCAGACCCTGGTCTTTTAACAGCTCCCCCTTTTTTTCCTGATGGAATAAGAAGAATATTCCTGTCAGTCAGAGCTTAGAGCACTCTGTGCACTTAGAGCAGCATACACTAAAGGAGAGAGTAGAACTGAATGGTCTCAGACAACCTCTTTGCTTGGACTAACAGGTGAATGAGTTATTTTTGTGATCTCACTTGGCTGTCAGGGCTTTGAAGCTCAGCAAAATGTGAATCAGTAAATATTTGGCACATGTATAGTAGTATTTATCTTAAAATACATGTTGCAGCTGTGGGGTGTCACATGGCTGTGCTTTGTGGGGTAAGCCTGTGGCTGGTGTAGTACATCTCCTGAAAGCAGAAAGTTGCCATAACAACTGAATGAAATCAATTAGAGTAATAAGCAATTAAAATCTCATCCTCAGTGTTGCATAAACATAGCATTTTGCTCATGAATTATTTGTGATCTTGCCTCTAGACCTGTACGTTCTGGTTCTGATTTGCAATCTCAACCATTTTTGAATTAATGAAGCATTTAATTTCTCCTTCAAAGAGTGCTGGTGGGGTTTTTTTGGGCCATGGCAAGTAGGTTCCTCCTCGGAGACGTGAACAGTGTTAAACTTCTAAATGGAGGAAACGTTTGTGATGGGATTTCCAGAGCTCTCAGCACTGGCTTTGTTTCCATCCAGTCAAGTCAAGAAGAGTAGCCTGTGGTCTAGGGAAATTTTGTCCTGGGCCTGGGAAGGTAAAGGCAGATCCTTCCTCTGCTACACACTTCCTTCTTGACCTTCTGTGTATTCCTGAGCCTCTCTCTTCCTTTGTTCCCCTTGTAGAACACAGCCAGGAATAGCTCCTTGCTGTAGTGCTCAGTTGTCAAGGATAAATCAGCTCAAACCAGGGAATGGCAGAGCTGTTGTGGAAAGGTGGGGTGTATGAGGGCCCCTGGGGAAGCAGGGTTTGCAGACTGTTGGCTCTGCAAGGATTTTGTGTGGCTGGGGGATCAAATGTTTCAAAGGTCAGAGTGCAGTTTATAATGCAGAGTCTCCAAGGAACTTTGGAAAACATGTCTGCGGTCCAAATAGCGGTCTCGTCACGTACAGCGCCTGAGTCAGGGATTTAGGAAGCCTTTGGCACCCAGAGCTCAATTATTAACTCTGGTAGGGAGCAAAAGCACTGGAGGTGATCCCTGGCTTTCTCCTGGCAGGATGACAGAAGCCAAGGCCAGTGGTCTGAGGGTTTGTGCCAGGGATGATCTGAAGCTGGGTGCGGTGTCTGTGCCAGCTCTTTGCCTAAGATATGGGCACGGTGTATCCACAGCTTATCTGTGTGGTGTGCCTTGTGTGGTGTGCCTGCTTCCTCAGCTTTTATTGTTCCATTCAATGTAATCTTGCCACCTTTATCCTGCATGGGAAAAGGCCCACAGCCAATGTTGTAAATGCAGCGTGAGCTGTGTGTATCAGCTGAGAAATAAAGCAGGGCTCTCTGGAAGGAATTTGGGTTTATTCTGGTCTCAGGATGTGCACTTGGATGGGTTACCTCCACAGCCTCCAACTGCCACTGGAACAGCTGTTGGAACATTCTTACAAGCTGAGGGTGGGGAGTCACTCTGATTCCCTGTTAGTTTTCAGGGTGTTTTCTTCAACACCAAGCAGGTGATGATGTATCCTCCTCTGATCCATGTGCAGGGACACTGTGTGGCTCCTAGTGCCTGTGAAAACATGGATTTCTGCTCCAGTGGGAAAAACCTGTGCACTTTGTCATGCCAGGCAATGAGGAAGGCAGTCAGACAACGTGTTGAGTGCTTTTCCATAGTTAGCTGAGTGCTGGACAGCTGTTGCAGCTGTAACTTGTGTGTGATTCTCAATATAAAAGATTGGGATGCTTTGGATTTCTGTGAGAAGCAGCTGAAGGCTTGCTTGACTGTCAGATAAAGTCCTATTTACGTTGTATTGATGTATGTTTTCATGGTGTTTATCTGGAAATTCACAGTACTGCCACACTTGCTGGAGAGAGACTTTGTGCACTGGAGAATTCACTGACTGTCCTTCTCTATTTAATGGGCTTTGCCCACAGTTGCCATGGAAGCCTTGCCTTCAGCATGCCCTTGGGATTCATCCCTGAACAAAAGGTCCACCTGGAGTCACAGGGCTGCACTCTCTTTGCATCCTCAGAGGGTGAAAGCCCTGCTGCCTCTGGTCATAAATCATTTTCTGCTTCACACCAGGGTCAAAGCTTTTGTGTTACTCTTCCTTCAGATCCTTTCAGGCCCATCTTTCAGATGCTGCAGCGTGTGGGGCATTTCAATCTGCACTGGCCATCACTCAGTATTGCTGCTCTGGGATCAGTTTATATCTTTTGGCATAATTTCTCAAGCTGGCAGCAGGGAATAACTTTTGTTAATAAGCAGTAGTAGGTGACAGTGCTCTGTCATCCCTCAACTGATGCCCTGTGTGCCTTGTTACATAAAAGGCAAATAAAATGCTTTGTGAAATGTCTTGCAGCTTGGAGGTGTTGGGTCCTCAACCCTGGAGATCAAAGTCCTTTTTCAAGTGGCTGACATCAGCACACACTTCTGTGTTCTTCCTCTTGTCCCTGCCTCAAACCCAACCTCAAGAGGCTTTGTTTGGAGAAGTGTGTCTGTGCCATGAAAATTTACCCAGCTCAGTAAAGCTGCTTTCCACCAGCTTGGAAAGCCCCTCACATCTGTGTGCCAAGCTGGCCCTGGTCATTTTTCAGGCTGAATCTTGTGCTGTCACCCTGGCTAGGGAACAGTGAAAGGGGCAGATTAGTCCTTCTGTTGTTGTGTCACCCAGGGATACCAGGATTCACTTTTCCTGGAAAAGTTGAGGTAGGGAGCTACACAGGCAGGCTTTTGCCACAGGTCTTTCAACACATGCACAATAAATCTTTAGTCTGGACCACATCCAATCTGTGCTTCAGCTGCCAGTCCACCTCCTGGGATCCTGGAAGCACCTCATCCCAGGCTGGCAGGTCACCTGTCACCCCCCACCAGTAACCTGGACTGGGGTCCAATTGTTTGGGGTCCAGTTTGTTGTTGGAGCAGGGATTGCTCCTTCCATAAGATGCATACAGGTATGGAATTCCTTGAAAAGTACTGATCAAGTTCCCAGCAGAGGGGATTTAGGGAGGCTATTTGGATTGCCAGACAGGAGCAGCATTTTTCCTCCTATGTGCAGAGAGGGTGATTTTTCCAGTCACTGCATGCCTCCATCTAGCTCTACTTTCTGAAGAGATTTATGAGCTCCAAAATTCACATCTTGAACATCTTAGGGTTATCCCAAAGGGGAGATTTTGGATATAAAATACCTAATCAGCATCTGGGTTTTGCAAATGTTAGCTTGAGCAAGTTCTTCTCTTTAGTAAAAGGTTTTTTGAAACAGGCAAGCAAAGTTGTCCTGCCTCCCTGTGGGCTAAATGAAAACGAAGTCAGAATGCTCCCAAACTTCAGGAAGTCTGAAATTCAAATCTGCACTTGGGGCCTGGGCCAGTGTCTTGATTTCCATTTCAGAAGTGGAAATACCCTGCTGTAGATTGAGCCAGGAGTAATTGGCCAGACCTTGTGTCTTAACAGAAAGTTTTGAGCAGACAGATAGAAGGAAAGATTACAAAGTGTGAGATGGAGAATCTGTTTGACCATTTTATCTAGTCACAAGCATTTTTAGAGCAGACTGGCAGTGCTGCTTGTAGGTGCAGGGAAGAGGATCTAGGCTGGAGCATGATTTCCAGGGAATGGGGGTTTAGGAGAAACCATTTTCTATGCCTTACCAAAGCCAGAGAAAGATAGATTCTCTGGGTGTAAGATTTTATCATTAAAGGCCTGAAAATGAACTATTCCAAACACACTTGGAAAGATAGCCGAGTGTGATGGTTTATTTGAACCTCGTGATAGCATTTCCATGCCCTCCTGGGGAAAAGGAGCTTCCCTGACAGATAACTCATCTGGGACAGAGGTTTTCAAATGCAGCCTGCAGGGCACTGGAGGCTTGACAAGCCTCTACGTGCAGCCTGTCAGGGGATTTCTTTTAAACCAAGGTTTTGTGTTTATCTGGGGTATTTATTGCACTGTGGGTGAAGGAGATGTCACCCAGGCCTGGCAGCCCCCTGATGGAGAGGGGGAATGTGACTAATCCCATGGGAGGGCTTTCCCTAGCAAGAACCTGCTACAGCTTTCTTTAGGTGTGAACGAGGGCACTTTGAATATTTTTCAGTGCCTGCTGAGGGTTGTAATGACTTTCCTGAACTCAGTTTCTGGCTGCATCTGTCCCGGGTAACCTGCCCCGGGAAGTGGCTGGAATAGTGAGAAACCACCTCTTTGGCAGTGTGTATCCTCTTTATCATGGTTATAGAAAAGCAAGCTTGGAGCTGCATCTGTGTGGAAATATGAACAACTTGGAAAAGTCTGGCTGCAGAGCCCCTTCAGCCCTCAGGGCTGTGTAAAATGGGTCACTGGAAGTGTGTAAGCAGAATGAAAGGAAAGGAAAGCCTGTTAATCCCGGGGTTTTTGGCTCCTTGGGCACAAATTTAATGTTAAACTACTTTCTGACTTGAGGGATTGGCATATGCTAAAAAGCTTTGCTACAAAGGGGGGAGAGAGCAGCAAGGCATAAATTAAAGGGTACTCCTGTGCCTCTGAAAGCAGCTGTGATTTAGTGATTTTACTAAAACATTGGAGAAGGCAGAAGCCTCTCAGAAAGGACTCTGAGGGTAAAATGTCAGTAACTTGTCTTCTAATTAGCTCAACTCATTTCTACTTGCCTCCCATCACCAGGTAGCTGAGGAAGGCAGAGAAAGGAGCTTCCCCTCTTGCTCACCTACTCAAGTGCACGGAATTGGGCAGCATGGCTGTTCCAGGCTGAGCCCAGGGGCAGAGGCTGCCCTCGCAGTAAGCTTTCTGCTGTTTGTGGGAGACCCAGGGAGCAGGACCACCTTTCTCAGCAGAGTGGCCTGGGAAGCACAGTCTGGCTCCAGAGGTGACAGGGCTCCTGCTACACTGCTCCTCTCACAGCTGCTGATGTGGTCACACTTCCCCTATGTGACTGCACACAGTTTTTCTAATTGTTTCACTGTGGTTACCTGGTGGCTCTTACTGAATTGCAACAGGAACTTGTTTTTTTTTCACAGAAATATGCCTTGGCCTCATCACGTTCCAGGGGTAAGGAGAAATCTCTGTTTGCACAGTGTTTCTCGTGGCCAGGTGTTGTCAGGCAGTGCTTTGAAGAACACAGGCTGGTTGGTGTCAGAGCAACTTGTCATGGAAGCAGTTTACCCTGAAATTTACTCTTTGTTAGAGTTCCGTGCCAACCACAGTTTTCCAAATGGTTGAAAAGATGGTCTTAAGGGAAGAGTTTGTTTTCTCTAATGAAGTTGCAATGTGGAGAGCAGTTGTTAGCCTGTTGGGAACTTGCAAGAACAACCTTCTGGGTTTCTTGTGTCTCGTTTCTTCTGGTTTGTTCTTTCTGGGGAGAGGTGTAACATTTTGTCTGCCTGACCAGTCTTGTCATGCTGGAAGTAGAAGGATAAAGAGAGAATGAGTGGAGGAAGGAGCAGAGCCAGGATTCTGGGTTTTTTCCATGCAAACTTTCCCATTGTGTTTTTGAACCAGCCTATCTTTCTGAGTGAAACAGCGTCTACAGAACAGAGGTTCAGGGTTAGGACAGTGATTTTACTTCCATTTTAAGCACTTGTAACTTGCTGTGGCTTCCTCATCCCTAGAAGTGCCCAAAGCCAGGTTGGACGGGACCTGGAGCAACCTATCTAGTGAAGGTGTCCCTGCCCATGGCAGGAGGGTGGAACTGGATGATGTTTAAGCCCCTTCCAACACAAACCAGTGATTCCATGTGCAAGCAGCTGTAGTGGGCCTTTCTTGTGACCCTGAAATGCAAGAACTTAATCTGGTTACGTGCACCTCAAAAGAAAGGGTTTTTCTGTAGGTGTGACAGAAACGTGGGCTTGAGGCTGGGCAGGAGGGTGACTAACCTTAGGAGAGGCAAGGGAGGGAAGGTGTGAGTGTGCTGCTATTTATGCAAAACACCCTGATAGCTCGAGCACTTCAGAAAAGAGCATGGAAACTGAGGAAATACCATCAGGAAATAGCAGCTGGGCAGGGCAAATCGCTGTGGTGTTACCTGTGAGGAGGCGGGACGGTGATGGCTCAGGAGCTGACACAGAGGTGTGACTGGATGTGCACCTTCACCTGGATTGCCCTGCTCTGAAGGAGAGGAGGAGGAGGAGGAGGGAGAAGAGGTGGGCAGGGCTGAGAGGACGTGTCAGGAGGAGCCTGGCACGGAAGTGATGCAGGGCCAGTGATGGGCAACACGTCTGCCTCCCCTGGGAACACTGGTGTGTCACCTTGGAGCTGCGTGACAGCTGGGATGGGCACTGTGTGACCTCCTGCACGTCATCACGTGTCTGGTGCTATCAAGGCAGGATGCAGAAGCCTTCCTCTCCTTGCCTGGAGCAGTGCAGGCACAGTCCTGGGGCTGATACAGCTGGAGTAGCAAAAATATCTTGATGGCATTTAGCTCCATGACCTTTAAACACTTCCACAGGCTGACCCAACAGCACAGACAACGCTTTGGGTGAGGCAGGGCTCGATGGAAATGTGCTGTGAATCACACTCCTGTGTTACTGTTGGCCTCACACTCCCAGGCATGTGAATTTGGGACAGATAAACATCATTTCCTTTAGCATGACAGAGTTCAGCTGGGGAGGGCCCGTTGCAGTTGCCTCCAAAGGCTGGATGAGTGTTGAAGGAGTGGGATAGACTTAAAGCATTGGTTTACCTTGGCTGTAATTTCCCAAATATTAAAATTCTCAGCTTTTGAAGATGTTTGGCTTGAAAATGCATTTTATCCACGCTCCCTGCAAAGCTCTTTGCTCTCTGAGGAGCAGCTGAATGCCCTCCAGTCCCATGGGATGGCTTTCCCAGTATCACTCCCCTCCAGCTGGAATGGTAACCAGTCATACCAGACAGGAAAAGCCAGGCTCAGGGTGGCTTGGACATAACTGTCAGACAGGCTGACATATCTGCCAGTCTCCAGGGCTGGATGCTTCCTGGGAGACAGCTTGCATGAACCCTGGGGAATAATGCTACCCCTTTCCACAGGCTCTCCATCCTTCATCCTTCCTCTCTGGAGGTCATGTCTATGGGATCCAAAATTCCCTTACAAGCAAAACCCCAGGAGAAATTAGCAAAGATGTTTGCCCTGTGCTCCCCTTAACTTGGATCTCACTGTTGCTCCTCTTTGGGATTCAGTAAGGAGATACCAACTGTGTGCTCTGGCAGGATTTAACCACAAACAGGGTGGGATGACACACACAAGTGAGAGAAGAGGGCAGCCTGTGCTCTGCTTGTCCAGCTGCTCCCACTAGGAAGCCCCAGCCGTTGTGTTTCTGGACTTGTGAGACACTTACCAGCTTCCAGATGTGCAGCTGAACAGTCTGAGGCTCCTGTCTCAGCTCAGGACTGCTTAACCTCCCAGCTTTCCAGCTGGGAATAGAGCCAGGGCACACATGTTGGAAAGGCATGGTCCATTAGCCTGCATCTTGGTGCCTCTGGCAAAACTCTAGCTATGCTAACATCATGTCTCTGGCACTGGGAAACTGGGAGTGATTTAGATTTCATCCAGTCCCCCAGCCATGCAGGAGAGAGAAAGCAGCTCTCTGTCTCCTCCTGAGCGTTGAGGGTGATCGGTGAAGCAATCTTCCTCTAGGTCCCTTTACATTGCTGCAGGGTCTGTGGGGTCCAACCTGCATTTCTGGATTTCCAGGATGCCTCCATGGCTCTCTCCCCACCCAGAAACCTCCCCTAAACTCTGCTTTGCTGCAGAACATCAAGACAAGCCAGTTCTGCTACTGCTCTTGCCTGGGAATTGAGCAAAGAGCACCGACCTCTGTGTTTTGGGAGAGGAGGAGCCCTTCTTTGCTTTCAGCTCTTGCCTCCTCTGTCCTTCCCCTGGTCTGAGTTCTGGTGGTTCAGAAATGCTTCTGGAAGCTGCCTTTCAGGGGAAAAAAAGCCCGTCTGTGATGACAGCAGGCACGTGTAGCACCTACAAAGATGTTAATTCCCTTTTTTTCTGTACAATTAGCTTGGATTGTGATCCTCTGCCCGGGATCTGGGTGCTTGGGCAAATCCAGTTTTTCCTTGCTCATCTGCTCTCCGTGACAGTGGTGTCTGCTGCTCTCTAGTGGTCCCAGCTCTGAGCCTGCCTGCACTGCAAAATGAGAACCTAGGTGATGCTTTTATATATATGTTTTAAATTTATTTTTACACAGCATCCTCCTGCCACAGCAAGTCCAAACCTTGCACCTCCACAATGCCAACATTTAAGCTGCCCACGTTCCCCCAGCCCCAACCTGGAGGCAAGAGGAAAGTCCCTCATTTTGTTGTGCTTAGGTTATGTTGGGAAACGTCTTTCCAAGTGCCTTCCTTGTGCTCCACATGGCCAGAACTGCCAGGTGAAATGCTCACTCCTGGCTGCCCCAAACACCACGGGAATGTGGGGTGTGGAAGGGAGGGGAGATACCCTCAGCTTCAGGAATGTTCTGTATCTGACCCAAGGCTGTGCCCTGCGACAGATTTGAGTCTTTAGGCCTTGCTAGTTTTCAGGGTGTGTGTCGTAAGTGACAGGCAAGATAAAAGCTGAGGAAAGATCAAAGCAGGTTTCATGGTTTTTATGGGTTTGTGCTTCTTGGTTTCACTTTCATGTGTCTCCCAGAGCCTTTCTTCTCTCCCTGTGCGCTGCCTTTCATCTCCCTCCCTGTTTCCACCTGGCAGGATGGAGCTTGGTGACCTCCCAGCCTTGTGGCACGACTTGTGGGCTCGACCCACCTTTCTTTCACCCCCCCCCTCCCCAAATCTGAGTAATGCTGGATTATTTTAGCCCAAGACAACTCCTTTCAGTATCGATTCTTTCAGCTGCTGAGATTTGCATCCTTTGCAGAAGTTGGGCTGAGGTTTTTCTGTCTCTTCTGGGAGCATCTCCCAGTGTCAGTGCTGATTCAGGGGTGCTGATTCCAAGAGAAAAGTTGACAAGGGGCTTTCCAAAGGGAGGAGCTGCTCATTTCATTAGTATTGCAGCTTCCTTCTCAGTGAAGACCTGGATTTCCCCTCCTTGCCATGTGCACTTCTACTTGATGCTGGAGAACAGTTGCTCTTGGCTTTTTTGGTTTTTTTCTAATATAAAAATCTCTACTCCTATGGTGGCTTGTGGGTGAAATGTGTGGAAAGCTTCTTCCTTAAGGGAAAAAGTGGGAAGACAGTTGGTAAGAAGAAGAGGGGCGTCAGAACATTAAGTGGACATTAATGAAAAGAACAACTCTGGGTGTAAGGCCAAGATGCATGGTCGAGTTTGGGTCCATTCCTGGTGTGTTTTTACCCTTGTGTGTGGTTGAGGAGAAGCATTGTTTTCTGTGGATGACCTACTGTCTTCTGACTTAACCAGTAGAGAGTAGGTCAAGGCCATGTTAAGCTCTACCAGAAATAATAGTTATGGGTTATTCTGCAAGTAATGTGGAGACAACTAAATTGTGGGCTCAACTAAAATGGAAACCACGAATAATTGGAAAAATATAAAATGCCTTAACCAAACTCTAACCAAACTTGTAGCTGCATTTATCAAGATGTCAAACTTCAAGGGGAAGGGGAGGAGATTTTGCCATAACACTCCTGGAGAGCCTGGTGCCAGGATTGTTGCCAAATGTTTGCCTGAATGTGCTGCCCAAATTGGAATAACTCAGCTCCAGCAATCACAGCCTTTGAGTTCAGCAGAAATTTCCCAGCTCATGGAGCATGGGCTGGATGTAGCTGGAGGAGTTTCCAGGAGCATGTTTTGGTTTTGTGAATAGACCTGGAGTGCTCCTTCACCAGCCCCAGAAGGAAGTGCTCAAAGCCAGAGACCTTCCTCCCAGCCGGCGGGGTTGTGTAGAACGTCAGGTTGAAATGAGGGCAGCAAGGCCGAGTTGCCGGGCACAGCTCACTTATAACACCCCCAGATGCTGTTCCTTGACTCCCTCCTGCCCCAGGATGAAGGTTTCCCTCCTCATCCCCTTGCTCCAGGGCCAGGCTCGAGCTGTCACTGTCACACTGCGGCCCGATGCAAATGGCCAACGGCGCCCGCGGGCTCGGTGGCACCTGCGGCGTCTAGACCAGTTCCTGTGCCCACATGCAAATGTGTGGGGAGGGGGCCGGGACACACAACCCCAGTGACACTTTCTGGGAAAGTCCTTGGCTCCCTTTCCTGCTCCACGTCCTCCATGCCAGGCAGAAGTGCCGTTGAGGAATGACGCCGTTTCTCTGCTCGGCGTTGGGTTCGTTCCGGAGTAACTCAGACTGGAAACGAGTCGAGAGCTCTGGGGCAGTGAGGGTGAGCTGGGGTGCTCTCCACGGTGCTTTTCTAGCAGCAGGGCCAGGCTGCCACAGCAGTCTGGGGGTTTTCTCCCTTGCTTGCTCGGTGCCATTTGCATCTCTGGGGTGGCCAGGACTTCCCAGAAACTCTCCCCGCTGTGGGGCCACGCAGAGGCAATGTCTGCTATTGCTGTCCCTTCAGCAGAGAGCTGCTCCACAGAGTCCTATGGCTCCAGATGGACTGGGGAGGCAGGATTGTTGGATTTACATTTCTTAACAGTCTTCCTTGATTTCTCTTGTTGCTCCCAGCCTTTCTCCATCTTCCTTTTCCAATCCCTTTCGAGGCTCCCTCTTACCGTATTCCGTTCTTGAGCCCTCAGCACACCAAATACTTTTAAAGATGCCAGAGCAGGTTTCTCACCTGCTTGCAGAGGTGTCATGACACCACTCTGCTGTCTCCAAAAATGGGTCAAACCCACAATTTTGTCCCCTGGCATCACCAGCAAATCGTGCATCTTCACTTGAAGATAGCAAGTTACAGTGAGCTCGGTGTGTTGTTCACCCAACCTAATTTTGGACTGATTTCGTTAGGCTTTGGCTAATTCTGGTGATCTCATGTTGATGCTGAGATATGTGTGGGTTTCAGGTTTCTCGGGTTTCAGCAGGAGGTATCTTTATCTTTGAAGCAGGTGATGGGCCACAAACCACAGTGGTGAAGATTCACTGCAGTTGGGGTTTTTGGGGGATAATTAAAAAAAAAACAAAACTGCAGTTGGGGTTTGTTGTTTGTTTTTTTTTTTTCTGTCCTGCAAGGAGCCCTGAGTGAGTTGTGGGCAAAGGAGGAGTAAGCTGAAAAATCACTTTCTCTCAACACAAGGAGAGTTAATGGTTTCAGCATGGCTGAGAGGTTTGCTTGCTCCAGATGTTTGTGATGCAGCCTCTTGTGAATCCTCCCTGAAAGGCTGGAGAGCTGCATCTCCTTGGCATTGACAAACCCAACAGGGTTGGGTTTCTGCCCACCCTGGTAAACAAGGAAAAGGTTTTCCATGTGGCCTTTAGGTGCTGTTTGCACCACTTTTTTTGGAGGTCTCTGATTTAGGTACCATGGGAAGGATTAAAAAATATTACAGGTGTAAAAAAATGACAAAAATCCAATAAAAATTAGATTAAAAAATGGCTAAAATCAAAGTCTTGCCTGCACAGGGGCAGAAAACAGAGAAGCTGTGAGGGTGTTTTATATGTGTTTCAGTTGATGTTGGCCTGGATGAGGCCACACATCCCTATGTGAGGGCCTAATTCCTGGCATCCAGGAAGCAGCTTAAATACAGTCACGGGTCACATCCTCACCCTGCTTCTCCCTTTGCAAAATTACCCCTTGTTGTGCAGAAATATCAGCCACAACTGCAGCTTTTCCTTCTGAGAAACCACCCCAGTGTTCATCAATTACATGTTACTCATTCCTCCCAGCACTGTGGCTGCTGCCAAGCCCATTCACAGACCCTCTCAAAATCCATCCAGCTGATGCCTCTGTAGCTCCCATTTCTTTCCAGGGCAGGCAGGAGGTGGACACCTGCCCTGTGGCCACAAATCGGGGCCATGATCTGGCTCATCTTGGTCTGTCCGTTGCATGTGCCCAGGGATAATTCTTGTACCAATTTCATTAAGCACTGCCAGGAGTGCTGTTGGATCCCTCCAGTCCTGGAAGAGCAGCAGCTGAGTGTTCCAGCTCCATCTTTTCCATTGTGCAGCTCTGGGGAAAGTTGTTTTCGCTTCTCTTGTTTTTTTCCAAGCTCTAAAAAGCAGGATCATTTTGTAGTCAGGAACTTCAGAAAGATTTTCAGATGTCTTTTATGCCTCCATAGCAGTTTGCATAGGTGACCAGTCATCTCTCTGATAAATTGCTGCCTTTTCCATCATTTTTTGCAAGAGACTCCTGCCCCTACCCAGCAAAACCAGTCCTTGGTTGTGTTCCTTCTAATAACTCTCTGCAAGGAAATTGAAAACTCTGGAAGGATTAAACAAAACCCAGTTTTAAGGCCATCTCCTCTTCCACTGCTGTGACAGCAAGACACCCATTCTTTCCGTAGGACTTTGGGAATAGCTCATGGAAATTGTCCCTGGCCTCTCTGTGACCCTGGTGTACAGGGAGTTGAACTCCCCAATCATCTCTTGGACAAGCACTTCACAAGAGTTTTGGACCTATCTCAGAGGAAAAACCAAGATTTTCAAAGAGAGATGCGTAGCTTGAATTCAAGTGTAAGACATTTTTTTTTTTAATTTACCATTTTGTTGCTAAATAAAATGCTGATGTGATTTGAGAGCTCCAAATTACAACATTATCACACAGCCACATCTCTTTTCTTCTGCCCTCTTCCTTCCTCCTTGCCTCGCCACATATCCCCTTCCGCTTTTGCTTCCCGACTGGTGAATTTGCTGACTTTATTCAGGGCAAAGCCCCCATTCCACCAGCACCTGAGGGCACAGGGTGCTCCTGTGGCCATCCTGGGTGAGTTACTTGCCCGGCCAAGTGTGAAATTTGAAAGATCTGAGTGGAAACATAGAGCAGGAAGATCATGATTGTTTTTCCGTGGCACGGCATGGGGCGTTTTCGCTGATGAGAGAGGCAGCAAAAATAGTGTGGGGAAAATATAGCCTCAAGAAAGAAATATGTAAATGTCTGAGTACACTAAAAACCCCCCTGCTTCGTCAGGGGCTTGTGCTCTGCTTTAATTCTGGGCTTTTTTTTGTGGCTGAGGGGTAAATGCTCAAGGGAATGAAGGGTGATGTGGGTACAAACCCAACAGAAACAAGGCGTGGGGGAGATGTGTGGGGAATCCAAACGTTGCACTCCGCCCCAATGGCTGGTGAATTATTAATTAAAAATATTGAGCATTGAGCTTTCTGGGCTGGCTGTGGGGAGCATCTGAGAAATGACATCACCTCTCTGGGTGCTCCACCGGCCGGGTGTGACTGCTGAGGTGTGAATTCTGTGCCTGTGTCGGAGCGTGACCCTCCCCGATAAATAGGGGTGTTTGTGCACCCAGTCCCACAGAGCATCTGCCGGGCTGAGCCTTCCCTGAGGATGGGAGCCTCCCTGCTCCCATGGCTTCTGCTGCTGCTGCTGGTGATGTCCCACTCTGCCCACACAGGTGAGCTCCAGGTGGCTGGGGAGCTTGGGATCCTCCTGCCTGTTTAGCTGAGGGCTTGCCTTGTTGCCAGGAAAAAGCACGACCATCCTTTGCAGAGGTCTGGTTCAGCTTTTGGGAGTGGTGTGGGAGCAGGGAACCGAGGTCGAGGTGCAGGTGGCAGCTTCTCACCGTGGTCCCTGCAGTGCTGTCAGTGAAAACACGGGAAGGGAAACTTGCTTTGGCTCCTGGAGTTGCTGCATCCCTATCAGCGCTGTCTGTGCCTGTAAGTTGCCACCTTCTCTCTCTCTCTCAGCCATCCTGGAGGTGAATGGGAACCTGAGCTGTAGGTGTGCCAAGACAACCTCGGAATACATCAGTCCCAAGAAATACGAGAGCATTGAGATAAGGCCTGTGGGCAGCAGCTGCAGGCGCACGGAGATCATGTAAGTGCCGTGGGCTCTGCTGCTGCCACCATCCTGCTTCTCTGCCACCTTGCTGGAAACTAAAACTTTCCAAAAATGCCACCAGCTTACTTGCTGAAAAACATCAGCTGCAGAAACGAGGGTCCCCAGGGCCTAAAGGAATCTTTCCAGCAGGGGAAAGTGTGATTTCCTCGAGCTGGAGCAGGGGGTGTTTGCAGCCTGGAGGAAGCACTTCCTCAGAGCCTGAGGCAGCATGAGCCATAACATATTTTCCCAGATTTTTGTAGCTGCTTGGTGATGATACATTTGTAAATCTCTAGAAAAAATTGTCTTTGAGCAATGTGCTGGGCTTCAAGTCTCTGCTCCACCTAGGAATGTGTTGCATCTTGCTTGTTCCCAGCCATGCTGTGGCTTCTTCTGTCTCTGGCAGCTTTCTACAATCGCTGGTGCTGTGAGCAAAAGCTGAGTCTTCCCCGTCAGCTCTGGCTGCTTGAATCTCTGCCCTTGGAGGGGACAGGAATGCTCAGGAATGCTCTCCTTGCATTTCAGAATTAAATTAAGAAGCTCAGGGAAGGTGTGTGTGAATCCTGAATCCCCCTGGGTAAAGAAGCTGCTGAAGCGCATTGCCAGCACGTAAGTTGTTGGATGGAAACTCTTTTGGCTCAGGTGTCCCTGTCCCTGGACAGCATCCCAGCACATCCATGGTTCTGGGAAGCTCTCATGGGCCCAGGAGTTCTCGGAGGGCCTGCTGTTGTCCAAAGGACCCACTTCCAAAGCCATGAGGGGCAACACTTTGCTGTGCAAAGCAATGTTCAGTCCAACACAACCCATCTGTGGGTCAAGTTCCCCTTGGCTTACACACAGAGCTGCACTTGCAAAACAGTTTGGGGGAAAAAATATGAGGGGAGCAGTGGCAGGAGCAGGGTTTGCTCGTGGCAGGTACAGTAGGGTGTTGATGCTGGGAAAGCTGCCCTTCTGGGTCGTGCCTGTGCTGGGTTTGTGGCCATCCTGGTGAGCAATGCCTGCCTCGGGCAAACAGCAGCGACTTCCCTCGGCTGGGGCAGGAGCTTCCTCTCCTGGACCCACTTTTCTCTGTGTTCACATTTTTCTCCTCCTTCTGCTTTTCGCAGGAAGAAAAAATAAGTTTCCTGCTAAGGAAGTTGGTGCCCAGAGCCCCGAGGCAGGCTGGCGGATGATGCCCAGGTGTGCAGTCCTGGCTGCTCCTCACTTTGCCCTGGCTTCCTTCCCTTCCCAAAAGCCCCACATCTGGCTCTGGTGGCAGTGGCTGTGGGGAGGGTGGCTCACTGCTGGCCCCAGCCCCATGGCAGGTTCGTGGGGGCATTCTCCCCTGCTCTTGGTCCCTGGGTCAGCGTGAATGTGAATCCCTCATTTATTTAGTTGCCTGTGGACTGCAAAGCTGTTCCCTGTCAGGGGCTGCTCCTGCTTCTTTAGGAATGACTTTGTGACTTTTTCCATGCGGAGTGCTCGGGGACAGAGTGTGTATCCGAGGGTTGTGTGGCACAGCGTGGCATGTCCTGTTCTGGAAGCTCAAGTCCAATAAAATTCAGGATTTTTCTTTCTGTTGTATTTTCCCTGTATCTCCTAGCTTTGAAATCATGTATGACATAGAATCATGGACACCTTGGATAAGAAGTGACCTCAAAGCCCATCCAGTCCCACCCCCTGCCATGGGCAGGGACAATCTTCCACTATCCCAGGTTGTTTCAAGCTCTGTCCAACATGGTGATGGACACCTCCAGAGATCCAGGGACAGCCACAGCTTCTCTGGGTAATCTGTGCCAGGGCCTCACCACCCTCCCAGGGAACGATTTCCCCCCACTATCCCATCTAACCCTGCCCTCTGGCATTGTGAAGCCATTCCCTCTTGTCAGGAGTCCTTCCCATCATAACCTGTTATCTCCCCTGGTGGTGATTTGAGGGCACAATATTGGTGGTAGGGAGATGGGACAATCCAGCCAAAGTACCCCACATCCAAGTGATGGGAGCTGGGATTTACAGGTGTCTGTAAGACTTTAAAAACCAGTCCAGGCAAATAAGGAAATACGTCGGGAATGGGTGTGAGGTCACTTGGCAGAGTTTTGGGATGAAAAAAATCAAAAGCAAATGTCACCAGGGCACTGCTGGGCTGTGCCTTGCAAGGAGACAGCGTGCTTGTAGGAGAAATGAGTAAAACATGATCATGCAGGACAGAAAAGCACCCCAGAAAACCTCTGGGCTCGTGGGGCTGTGTGCACTAAGAACGAATTTGGAGGAAATGACAAAGAAAAGAAGGGGAAAGCAGAGCCGGTTTCGGGAAGCCGGGCCCCCCGCCAAGCCCCAAGTCGCATTTTATCGGCAGCGTTGCAAACTCAGCGAGCGCCGTCAGCAGGGAGAGGGGGTCGGGCAAAACCACCGCGACCCCGGGGCCTCCCGTGTCACTTCTCCTATTTCCCAGCTCAAATAGAGGGATGCTCCGGGGGCCGGGGCTGTGGCCGGCATGGCTGTGCGGGCGGCCCTGCTGCTGGGGCTGCTGCTGGTGTCCCATCCTCACCCTGGGGACACGGGTGAGGCCCCCCTGCCCCCGCGGGTGGGGTTGTGGGGGTTGTGGGGGCCGTGAGGCTTTCCGGGTTTGGGGTGGGTGATCCTGGTGGGACATGGCGGGAGATGCATTGCCCAGGGAGGGTTTTGGGGATGGCAGCAGGTTTTGGGGTGATGCATGGGCCGTGTGCCCCTCCAGCAATCCTGGAAGCCAACAGCAACCTGAGCTGCCGCTGCCTCAAGAGCACCCGAACCTTCATCCCCCCGGAGCACTACAGCAGCGTCGAGGTGTGGCCCGTGGGGAGCAGCTGCCGGCGCCTGGAGGTGGTGTAAGTGACTCCCGGGGGTGTGTGCCCTCTGCTCCGCCGCTTTCCCTGAATTACTTCAGTTTCGTGCTCGTTTTCGTTGTGAGAAGGGTGGGAGGCTCAGCAGCAGCTGTCTGCAGGAGGGGAAGTGACGTTGCTGAAAGGCCGCGTGTTTTCTAGGATTAAGCTAAAGAGCCTGAAGAGGGTCTGCGTGGATCCTGACAGCACTTGGGTGAAGCAACTCTTGCAGGACCTCCGTCACCTGTAAGCTCCCCTTTCCCCCTGAGCACCAGGGGCATCCCGTGGGAACCTGTCTTCACACGTTCCTCCCCCTTCTGCTTTTGGCAGGAGGAGGAAGAAGAAGGCTCCCCGCTGAGGAAGCTGCCACCAGAGGCACTGCCAGATGTGCTGGGCCCAGAACTGCTTCCCTTCCCCATCCTGCTGTTGCCTTACCCCAGTCCAGAGGGGAGCATGCTGCTGCCTGAGCCCCTTTCTATGCCCTTAAAACCCTATAAAATGCCCATCCCTGCTTCCAGCCTTTCCCATCCTATAGCCACGCGCTGGGCATCCCTTTTGGGCACGACCCAGCAGGCCCAATAAAGGTGGCAACCCTCTGTCACTGTCCCTTGCTTCCCTTCATATGGCACGTCAGGGGCTTGGGATGCTTGGGGTGGGAGGCATGGGGGGCCACCAGCCTTCGGCCAAAACCACGGGAAGTTTGAGTAGGTGGCCACGGCATTTTCCGCTTTTCTTGGCGGGGAGACAGCACAGGCCACGTGCAGCGGGGGGAAGCGACGGCGGGGAAGTTGAGGCGAGGGGCTGCCCCTTTTTCCCTCCCCTCCCCAGAGGGGGATTGTGAAATCCCCCCCGGGGCGAGGGGCTGGCTATAAAACAGCCCCGGCCCGGCTCGGGGTGGGCGGCGAGGATGCGGCTGCTGCCGGCGGTGCTCGCCCTGCTCCTGCTCCTGAGCAGCTCGGTGCCAGGGGGCGGTGAGTGGCTTCGGGTGTCTGTCCATCCATGTCCCCCCTGCCCCAAACACCTGGACAGTGGCATTGGGTGTCCCAGATGGGGCTGAGCGTGGGTTTTATCTACTAAGCTTTCACATTTATTTCTTGCCTATCTTTGAGTTTTTCTTTTAAACCCTGTGGCTAAGTTGGAGGGGGGCACTGGGGGTGGAGGCGGGGGGCTTTGCCTCGTGGGTTGAAGCTGCTTCTCTTTCAGACCCCCACAAAACTCAAGTGCTTGGTGAGTGGGCAATGGGTTTAATTCATAAAATGTTGGTTAAGTTTTCCAACCCTGCAGCTAACCCCCTTCCATATACAGGAGAAGAAGCTTTTAAGGCTGTGCTGGGAGGGATTAGCCCTGATGCAAACCCCATTGACAGCAGCCCATGGGTGTCAGGGATGGGATGGGATAGTGGGGAGGGGGTGTCCCCATCTGCCTCCCCCACGGGGGGCCGAGACCTGGTGTGGGCTGCCCTGGGGCACAGGTCTGTCACTGGAGAGCCTGCTGACCAACATGAGGTGCAAGTGCATCAAATCCACCGCCCACGTCATCAACCTGGGGCTGATCCTCACCATCGATGTTACCCCACCGGGCATTCACTGCAGGAGGAAGGAGGTCATGTAAGTGGAAAGCCTGGAAACCGATCCCTGCAAATTACTCCTTTGTGCACTGGCGCAAAAGTACGTGGGGGGAGGAAAGCCCACACATGTTGGGGTGACTCTTGCTGCCCGATTTCAAGGGGATTCCTCCCTCTGTAACTCAGGGTGTTAAGGTCAAGGCCCCCATGTCTCTGTTGCTCAGGGGATGTATCCATGCTGAGGGGAGCAAGAGGGGTTTTCTCTGTGGGTTGGAAAAGTTTTGGGGAAGGGACGTGCATGGGGCTGAGGGGCCTCATGGCCTTGCAGCCTCACCCTGAAGAAGAACAGGCGGGTGTGCGTGACCCCCGAGGCTCCCTGGATCCAGCTGCTCATCCACAAGCTGACACAGAGGTACGTGATGCCCAGCGACTAGAAATCACTCGGCATGCCCAGCGACTAGAAATCACTCGGCATCCCCAGCGCCTTGACAGGACCATCCCTGCCCCCTGATCCCCCCGGTTTCCTTTCTTTCCTCCCACCAAATCTGCAGGAACGGCACCAAAAAGGCGTTGCCGCGGCCGCGGCGGGAAGCACCGTGCTGCCGGACCCCTTGGAAACCCCCCGCCCCGTCCCTCCCGCCGTCCAGATCCAAGGAATCCACGGTTATGAATTCCTCGTGGGACAGCAATGACACAAACCCCCTGCCCTGAGACACGCTGGGTTCAGTGGCACAGCGCTGGAGCTTCCTTTGCTCCCTGGGTTTTGGCAGAGGGGCTGGAGGAGCCTTTCCCTGCTTCCCCTCAGGCACTTGCAGTTTCCCTCTGCTTCGGGTGTCTGCGCTGTTTCCGCACACAACCGCAGCCCATCCCAGGTGCCACCAATAAAAGGATGATTGTGCTTTCCCCCTCGGCTATGGCAGTTCTTTCTGCCTGGATTTGTGTAAAAATCGGGATTTTTTGGGGTGGGAAGTTAGGCTGGACTGTGGCACTGTGAAGCCTTTGGCTGCTTTGCCAAGGACGCTTCCAAATGCGCCTTTCATCTGCTGCAGGATTCGGTGCCTTTTTCTGACAGCTTCTGGCAGGAGCAGGTAATTGCAGGAGTTGGACGGGGTTTTCTGCTGGCTCCTGGCTGTGGAAACACAGAAGTGGGAAATTTCCCAGTGACTGGCTGAGAGTTTCTGTAGAGTCCCATTTTCCTGGGATGAGGACCCCAGCCTGGCACACGAATGTGCCTTGGCCACAGGGACTGAGGTGACACAGGGACTGAGGTGACTTGTGACCCTGTGCAGGATTATCCCTTTTTGCAACCTGGCTTGGCCATTCTGGGAGGAGGTGTTTAAGCTCTGTAGGAATCAAATTTGTGTTGCCCACCCACCCCCACTGGATGCCAAAACTGCGTCCCTGGGCAGTGGCAAGCTGGAAAACGCCCACCCAGTGTCTGTAACCCCATCCTTCCTGCCCTGTGCTCCTCAGGACCCACAGCAGGGACAAGAATGGTTGCAAAAGGGCTGTTTGTTGACTCCAGAAGGATGTGGAAGTTCACAGGATGTCTAGCCCTATCCATCATGGGTGAGCAATATCCCATCTCCACAGTGAGCAAATGAGGAAAAAAAAGAGTAACTTTTAAAGGGAAGAAAAATGTAGCAGTTCAGGAGTTTGATGACCTTCCTTTCCCCAGCTGCCCAAAGGTCCAGGGCAAGCAGTGTTTCCTCATGCCAGAAACTGGCATGTTCTCAAATTTAAAGCAAAGCTGCTATTCCCACGAAGCAGGGCGTAAATCCCCCTAAAACTGTAGTGTAAGCATGGCCTGGAGTGACACTTGCAGCTGCCCCTGCTCCACGTGCACTTCCATCTTTTCAGGGATGGGACCTCCTGGCTGCAAAGGCAACCCACAAGAAAGAAATCTGACTTTAAAAAACCCTGAACTCTCAAAGTAACCACTACGAGATGGTGTGGGAGCCTCCAAAGAGGATGGATGAACCTCAGCACCAGGATCACTCTCACCTTCACCATTCCCATAGGGAAGGGTTGTGCCATACCTGGATCTAGAGGTTTATGATCTCCACCTCAAATTATTTCTAATTAAAGTGAGTTCTTGGCTGATGCTTGGCAGAGAGGATTAAGCTGTGAGCGGTTCCCAGCAGGTTCTCTTGGGATCTGTGTCACCTTGGAACACCAAAGGGGGAGGGGGAAGGAGTATGCATGACCAAACTTGTGTAAAGTTCAATCTTCTTAACAGTGATAGAAGGAAGCAAAAATATTCAGCTACATTGTACAAAATTCTCTTTTATATATATATATATGTATATATATACACACACAAAACCCCGTATCGGACAGATTCACCAGATTGAGTTTTAAAAAGTTGCTTGTAGAAGGGTGTTGGATTTTGTTTTCTCTGCTGGCTTCAGGCAGTGCTGTTGCTTGGGAGTGGACACCAGGCACCGTGTTTTGGGAAGCAAACAGAGGCAGTGAGGAGCAGGGAAGGGCTTGGAGCCTTTTTTCCAGGTATTGCCTGCAACACATGCTGGGAACCGAGGCTGGGAAAAAAAGCACCATCCCCTCACTGCTCCTGCTGGGGAGGGAAAACCAGGAGGAAAACAGGAGGGAGCCGCATAGGAGAGGCAGGTAAACATGTGCATTGCCTGAAACATAAACAAGACTGGTTGTTTTTTTTTTGTGCAATGTCTGTTAGAGTAACAGTTTTGTGTTAAAAACCACACGGCGTGACGAGCGTTGGGAAGTGCAGCAGAGAAAATCCAATGGAACACCTTCCCGCAACGGAACGCCTCCATCGCTAGAAACCAAAGGAAAACCAACTGGAGCAGCTTACAACGTTTGCCAAGGTTTGGGTTTTCCCATCCCTGTCCTCTCCCACCCCCATTATTACAAAACATTGGTGCTGGGTTTTGATTTTTATTACTAAATGGGCTCCTCTGCAGTTCATAGACAATCACGGGCGAATTGGAAATTCCGTTTTTATACAAACAGCTCAAAAAATATTGGGAGTGAAGTATGGTTAGGAAACACTGCTCACGCTGGGATCACCGTGCGTGGAGGACAAGGAGGAGCAGGTTAGAGCACACCTCTGGAGCAGAGCATCCCCCCCTCCCCAAAAAACATACAGCAGCTGAATTCAGAAAGGTAATGTCCACAAAATTAAGTTTTTCATGCTATTCTACTTTCCAGTGCTCTCCAATCCATGTGCCATGGCCAGGCAGGGAACGCTGAGGTATATTCCAACAGAGATACCTGCACCCAGAGGAAAATCTATCTCTGGAAAGGGCTTTCTTTTTTTCCCCCATTTTTTGTCTTGTTTTGTTTTTGCACAAAGCAAGTGCCGTGCAGGAATTTTCCCCAGCTCCCGTCACTTCCAATTGATCCCAGACCATAGATGACACCCCCATTTTTTAGGCACTTTTCCAAGGGAGTTGTCACTTTGCTGAACCCATTTTTGTGTTCTGGCCCACTCCACCCCCTCCCTGGCCCCCAGTCAGAAGTCAGGGAATGGTTTCTCCTCTAAGTCCAATTGATTTTTTTTTTCCCCCCATGGAAAATTTCCTGTGTATAAAATGACAAAGGAAATGTTTAATTAAAGAGGAACAGCCGGACTAGGCAGTTTTGCAAGACAGAAGATGGCTCTTTAGTATTTAAAACTAATTTCACAATTCAAATTGGACTTTTTTTGAAGTATATGAATGAGACATAAATATAGGCTTATCAATCTGCTTAAAAATTTCATTCACATCATGGAAAATGTTTTTCATTTATTAAAAATATCACATTTGGAGACTAGAAACAGTAAAGTGCATGAAAAGTTTCAAATAGAAATTCAAGAAAATCTTATAGCAGCAAAAAAGCAGAATAAAGAAAAACTTAAAAACACAGACACGACCTTTTCCTATCACTGTGCCTTTTCTTTTAAACATTAAGCAGCCAAACAGGTGGTTTTTTGTTTTTTTTTTTAGAAAATTGCATCATGTTTAATGCCTCTTGAGGCACAAGGTTTTGAACTGGCCACCCAGAGCATTAAAAGGAAAGAAAACAAGGATTTCCAACACATCCAAAGAGCATTAACATTTGGGAAGGAACCAGCAGCTTTTTACTTCAGCCCTGACTGACAACAGCTCCCAAACAAATTGGAATCAGGAGGATTTAGAGCTCAAATTTGATCACAGATGCTTGGCTATCTTTGGTTTTCTGATAGTATTGAGATGAGGGGCAGGGCCAAGCTGCCAATCATTTATAGTCAGGTATTAAGTGCTTTGCTAATGTGCAAAATTTATGTTGGATGCAGAGTTGAGTCTCCATTTTGGATTCAAACAAACAGTATTTCTAATATTCTTCCTACAAAACAAGCATCTCTAGTTTTGTTTTTCTTTCTCCTAAAAGGTTGGCTCAATGCTTTGCCATGTTCTGGAAAAAAGCATTACCTGGAAATATGTTAAATGCAAGTTTTTAAACCTCTTTTTGTCCATTTAGAAGTGCAGCTTCCTACTGAAAAGAAAAAGCCAGTTTAAAGTAAAATAAAAATTAAAAAAAAAAAAAAAAAAAAAAAAAACCACAAACAAAAATTAAATTAAAAACCTGGAAAGGGGAATAATACTTTGGTTCCAGCCCTAGTGCCAAATGATACCAATATGCACCAAAATGTGCAAAAATCTCATATCAAACACATAAGGAAAAAGGAGCTCGAAGAAGCAGCTGAAGGTTGGCCATACTTCACTCCTATACAGTGGGATTTACAAGTGTACAGGTCCGTGGGACAGGTCCTGGGGGGCTGCACTACCTGCGGGAGGGCAGGTGCACCCCGTTGACCAGCGGCAGCAGCGGCGGGTGCAGCTCCAGCTGTGTCAGCAGCGAGAAGTGGTCGGAGGGGATGTGCGGGTGCGGGCACCCCGTGATGTTGTTGTCCACCAGCCACTGGGGGTCCAAAGGCCCCAGGACTCCCAGCACGTTCATGTGAGTGTTGGAGTAGAAAATGTAGTCAATCACACCCTGCGGAGAGAAGGGAGAGAGTGCAGTGAGGGCACGGCGCTGGGGGCGGGGTGGGGTACTGTAGGAGCATCTGAGGATGGCAGGGAGAGGGAACTCTGCAAACTTGAGACACTTTTGAGAGAACATGTGGGGTTATTGCAAGGGTCTCATTGCAAGGGTGGTGGGTAAAAAGGGCCTTGCCTTCAGCCTCCAGCCTTGGCTGAGGGGAAGTCCCAAAGAGATAGAGAGAGAGAGAGAGAGAGTAGGGGTAAGCGAGGTAAGGTAAGAGCAGTGAGGTCAGAGGTAAGAGGTGGGCCAGGTAAGAGAGGGAAAGTAAGAAGGGCAGAGACCCTTGTTACAATACATTATATCTCCTTATGTGTTGAATATTCTAATTTACAGTGACCAACCTGCACGAGATACAAAACCTACAGACTTTGCATACAGCCTATAAGAACTGCTCTATTACCATATCACTCTATTCCAAACTCTAAAGACTGTGTTCTTACCTGTCTTTTCCCTGATACCTTGGCAGGGTGGAGTGGGGCTACACCCTTGGGTCCCTTAGTGTCCCATTGTTTGTTACAATCACCATCTCCCTGCCTGCCATGATCACATCTCAAAGCTTTCATTTCTATTTCATTCATAGGTTTTATATTCTCAGTATCTCTTGCCAGGCAATCATATTTGTAAGCTTTTCCTGTCCCATCTTTCCCAACAGGGTACTCCCTGCATCCACCCTCATTAACCCAGGGGCTAATTAGCCTGGGGTTTCCCCCTGAGGTCAGGGAATTGTCACAGCAGAGCCTGCTGACCCTGGGTGCTTACTTTGAAGTCAAAGGTGTAATTGGTGTAAGGCATCAGGTTGTTCTCATAGGCGCTCTTGAGCTGGAAGCCGTGTGTGATCCTGCCCTCCGAGGCTCCGTTCTTCCCGTTGCCACTGAAGTTCATCAGACACTCGTTGTAGCGCAGCTCCTTGAAGTCCTTGTGGTTGTCAGCTACTATGCCATTGCTCAGGTATTCCACTACACCTGTGGGCAAGGGGAAGGGTTTAGGGAGGTGCTTTGACAGATGACTTTGGCCTGGGGATGTTAAAAGCCAGAACGCCACCACGACATCACGAGATCAGAGTTAGCAAAGCAAACCCCTCTCCTTAGAAAGTCTTCATCAGGAGCTCACATCTTTCCTACTTCTTACTGCTGCATCAGGCAACACTTGAATCATTATTTAATGATTTATTTAAGATCTAACTGTGCTTTTCTACACTTTTGTGGGTGCAGCCAGCTCTCCTGG
This sequence comes from Trochalopteron elliotii, assembly GCA_024734555.1. NCBI lineage: Eukaryota > Metazoa > Chordata > Aves > Passeriformes > Leiothrichidae > Trochalopteron > Trochalopteron elliotii. Next base: position 230,092 of record JANPWX010000600.1, on the reverse strand, counting down.
AGTGTCCAACTGAGCATGAAAAGCAGGTGACTCAGCTGGAGGACTCGCAGTCTCTTCAGCCAGATTTCCAAAGGCAGTTGTTTCTAGGAAAGCTTTCATCCATACCTTCCATGAGGAGTGCAAAACAACCCCATCACCTTCAGAGGAAAAAGTGGACTTGAAGGTAAGAAAGTAAGTTAAAAATCAGGCCAAAAAGCCAGCCTTACCTGAATCAGGCAGTGAGTTGAGATCCGCACACAGCACCAGAGGGATAGAGTTGGGATCTGCTGTCGGGCTGCTGGGCCTGCTTGAGGCTTTCTCCAGGATGTTTTTCAGCTCTGAGACGAACATCATGGTCTGGATGAGTTTCACATCTGAGTATTCGGGGTCCCAGTGCATGTGGGCATTGGCCACGATGAGCAGCTGCTTGTCCACGTGAAGTGATTTCATACCTGGATAAAGAATTTTAGCAGTGAAGGGTTCTGTGAATGCAGCAGGTTCCCGCTTGCTCATACTCAGGGTGTAGCTCCTCAGGGCTCTGGGTCAGACACACCAGCAGATGGGGTGTGTTTTCATTGCTTAAACCTGCTGAAATGCCTGTAAACAGCCCTGGAATCTCTCCTCCTCTGAAGCCATGAAAACTCCAGCCATGCAGACAGAGCAGGGTAGCAGTTTCACCAGTGTTGGAATTGTCTGCTGCATCTCATCAAACTCAATGAAAATGTGACAATCAGTCAATCAAAAGGCAGGAAAAGATACCTGATAATCTTCTTCCACATCAGTACATTAGCACTGACATCTAATCACTGGGGGGAGGGTGGAAAGAGTCAATCCAGGGGAGGAAAAGAGAGTTGAAAATGGAAGTTGAACATTGTTGACAGCTACTGGTAAGAGCAAATGTGTGTAAACACAGTAACCTTGGAAAAGCTGAGCTGCTCAAGCAGAATGTAACAGAGTAAGTAAGCAGGGATAAAAGCTTGAAAGGAGAAAAGCAGATGCTGGGCATCTTGCTGTGAGCACAGCCAGACCGTGTCATCCATCCATCCATCAGTGGCCTGTCTGAGCCACTGATGGGCTGAATTTGGCTGCACCACCAACAGGAACAGCATGGATTACCTAGGAATAACTCATGCCTGTCGAAAGAGCTGCACATCAGTGAGGCCACCCCAGCCCTACTCACTTGCTCCAAACAATTCCTTGTGCACCTCCAACACGACGGCGACTCCGATGTTGTCCTTGGTCATCACTCTGTTCAACATGGCCTCCGAGCCCTCCGAGTTGGCCATGGCCACCTGGTTGAACTCCACCGTGTGCTTCTGCACCAGCGTGAACCTGGGCAACAGGGAGAGAACCCCTGTCACCACAGCCCCCCATAGCAGTGTCCCCACCTGAGAACCATCCCTGTCTGCTCCCACACGCTCCCTTCTCTCTTCCAAACCACTCCAGCTGGTTCTAGGCACAACCCGAGAGCTGCCTTTTTCTTTTTGGCAGCAGTGAAAACTCTGAGAGGCAGCTCGGGCTTTGGGGAACTTCCATCCTAGTAACTGGAAGCTGTTCTGAGGTTTTAGTGTGAGTTTTCAAGGCTGCTGCTGCCCCTTACTTTTCTGTTTTGAAGAATATGGCGCAGCCATCCACATGCTTCTTCTCCTGCTCAGACATGATTTTGGCACGTGACTTTGGAGAGAAGAATCCGTCGTATCCCCGTTCTTTCAAGGCTGGCAGGAAAAGGGTGAAGTATTGCTCCGTTTCCACTTCCTGGAATTGTACATAAACACCTCCTCAGGCTAAAGAAGTGAAGGAAGCCCTTCCTTGTGCCTGCCCTGGCTTGCAGTCAGAAAAGCTGCACAATCCATGTCGCTTCCTAGACTAATGGCCTGCTAGGAACTGATGTGCATGCCTGGATTTCCTGGAATCCCCCCCAAAGGCAAAGGGACAGATGTATTTTGAGTAGCCCACACCTGGTATGTTTGATACTGGAATATGGATACACAGCTTGCATTGGGAAGACTGGGAATTTGCAATTGAGCAGGTGACTATGTTGTTCCCAAGGGAACATTTAATCCTAAAGGTGGAGGTTCATGTTTTGGTTTCTGATGGAAAATGCAGTTATTTTTTATTACCTGAAGACTAATGATATCTGCATCACAGTTGACAATTTCTTCCATGATTCCCTTTTTCCTGTACTCCCAATTGAGTGCCCAAGATGGGCAGTAGCCATAGAGCTGCCGGGTGGCGTATTTATCACACAACACATTGTAACACATAACTGTAAATGAAGCTGCAAGGAGAGAGAGAAAGGGAAAGGCTGTCAGCCTCTGCAGATTGTCTCTTTGGCTTGGACAAGAGTGGCTGGAAGAGCTGAGACAAAGCTCAACATGGAAAAGAAATGCCCAGCATCCCCTTCAAATGACAAAAATGGTATTTACAGCACAGCCATATGTTAATTTTTCTAGTACAGATGAAAAAATTGCTGTTTTCACTCTAATCCAGGAAAATGAAGCCCAAGACAAGTTTCCCAATCTGTCACCTTGTGAATACAGATTTACCTGAGGGCAGAATTTGGTCTCGTTCTTTTAAAGTAATCCATGGCCTTGGAGGCAGCTGCTCTGGATGAACTACAAAAAAATTAAACCAGTGATTAATTCAGAGTTTCTATTTGTAAATTACAATTTCTAAGTCAAAGTGATGACTGAACAATAATGTGTTTTGCGTCCCCAACTCCCTGAGTCTTCAGGGGAGGCAAAAATCATTTAAATGAGTAGCTCTAGTAAGAGAAAAATTGTCATTTGTAAGGTTCATGACTATTCTTCTCTCTTGTTTTCAGATTTAGAAGCACCACCGAAATACTCCTGCACACTGAATAATCTGCTGAAGAAAGAGGGGTAAATCCTGGCATGGCTCAGCCATCCCTTCTCCAAGAACCTTGTCCTGCATCCATCATTCCTGCAGTGCCTTAACTTGGAAGACAGCGAGTGGCAAAGCAGAAGGCTCAGTTACAGAACCACAAAGCAGGACTGAAGTCAGGTACTGGATGTTCTTAATGGTGTTTCTTGAGCTAAATTTGTCATTCTGCTTGCATCCAAATGATTCTTTCTGGTGGGGAGAACCAAAATGACTTCAGCAAGGCAGACTTTGCCCTTGGTTGGTAATTGAAGGGCTTCAAACAGAACAGAGAGAACATTTGGCTGTAACATGGGAGAACCTTAGACAGTACACATCAGCCACTTCCACTGTGTCTGAAGGGTGTGTTTTGGGATATGACTGGAGCCACCTGACAAAAACACTAAAGCAGTGAGGAAATACTATCCCTCCAGTGGTTCAGAGTCCTGTTTTGGCAGCAAATCCTATTTTTAAAGCCTTCCTGCCCACCAGATCCGTAGGGCTGTACCTGCTAGATTGTCAAGCATGTAGTTCAGTAGCTTTCGGGTTCCGTCTGGATCCTGGTAGAGGCTGAGAATATCTTGGGATAAAGGATTGCCTGCCAACAGCACAAAACAACAGTGGGGGGATCAGCTGCCTGCCTTTCTTGAGGCTTTTCACCCAAAGAAAATCTCCCAGAATGAGAACAGACAAATTAACTCAGCAGGTTAAAGGGTTTATTTCCCTGACTGCCGATTTGAAATGAGCTCCTCAGGAAGTTTAGCAGCATTAAGAAAGACAAGCATTGTTTTCCCAACTGCCTGGTCATTTTTGCTACCGACTTAGTGCTTAAAATAACCTGTAAGAAAACCCTGAGGTAACAGAGGAAGGTTTTGAGCAGAGCCCCCCTCAGGATTCCAGAGAACTCGTAGGAATATGGAAGTGGAAAGAGCTCACCTTTCAAACCCAGGGTTTGCAGCTGGAAGAGCCGTCCAAGTTCGTAAGGCAAAACCCGTAACAGATTGTTATTTAAAAGCAATTCCCTGCAGCAAATGCAAAAACACTCTGGGTGAGTATTACTGCAGAAGAAACTCCTAAGGTGCTGTACACTGCTCATCCTCAAAGAGAACGCTTTTCACCCTGAATTTTAGAAAGAGGTGTCAATCTTCCTGTGTCAAAGCACAACTGAAATACATTCATTAGGAGGAAAAAAGCCACAAAACCCAAGATCAAACCAGGGATGAAAACAGTGATATATCAACAATCAGAAAAAAAGCCCAGTGAACCCGAAAGTAATTATTAGAGCCAAAGCTCTGCACCAGCTGGGAGTTTTTCAGGATTATTTGAAATGCAAGCACAGGAAACAAACTGAAACTCTCAGTCCCAATCCCAAGACAGAGATTTTTGGGAAGTTTACCAGAATAATTCCCCTCACCTGAGAGACACCATGTTTCCTAGTTCTGCTGGTAAACTTCTGAGTTTGTTGGATGACAGATCCAGGTAAACCAGATTGTGAAGCTTGGCAATATCAGGTGGAATGCGAGTAAGGTTGTTGTCATTGAGGTGCAGAGCAGTCAGGTGTGTCAGCGACCACAGCGACGTGCTTAAGCTCCGCACTCTCCCTGAAAGAGGAAAGCAAGGAACCACCTCTTCACTCTGGAACCACGGGACACAAACTGGACTTGGAGAGGTTTGAGGCACCAACTATGGGAATTTAGACCCCCAACCAACTCACCCGAGATCTCTAATTCAGCCCAGTGTGACTTCTTCCCGTTGGCCACCTCTTCCGCTGACATGATGGTGTAAATTCTGCGAGGATCTGGAGGATCATATTTTTCCTTTGGCATCCCTGTTAGTCTGAAAGACCATCACAACTGTTACTCCACAGTATTCCTTAGTTTCTATCCCTCCATGAGCTGATCTTTCCCAGGGATACCCAGCAACAACACATCCCAGAGTTTATGCACAGTAAATACTGGGCTGCCAAGCAGGTGCTCACACCTGGGCAGCATTCTGGGACACAAAAGAGCCTTTCTTCCTAGGAAGTTGGGGTTTCTGCAGTCACCTGCTGGCTTTCCCAGTTTATCCCCCATAACCCAAGGAGTTGTTTGCTGTGTGCAGAACCTGCAGACAAGATCACAGCGTTCCGCTGTTCCTGGATTGCTCCCTCCTGCTGTACCTTGCACAAGGAACCAAGGATTGAAGGGAAGGCTCTTCATTTCACCATGCTAAGTGCTACTTCCCCACTGCATTTCTACAAGGCTTGAAATTGCAGTCTGAGGGGAAACTAGCTCCATTTTCCTATTAACTGTCCAGCTTTTGTGTTTTGTGCTTTTTCATGCTCGGGATCAGTTAAGACCTTTGTATTCCTAATGGCCCAGGAGACATAAAAAGAGCTCAGGTAAAGTTCCTATTTAGCTGTTCTGGGGCACAAAGGGCTCCAGCCCAGTGCAAAATGTGAATATTAGAAGCCTAAGGATGAGCCTGTGCACACTAAATTCATCCAATTGTCCTGACTGTCAGAAGGGAGCTCTGAAGTCCCATTCAAAAGCCAGGGGACACAGGAAGAGATTTTATTCCATGCCTCCCTAGGCTGTTGTGCTGAGCAGGACTGTGTGTGACTTAAAAACAGGAGGTTAGCCGAGTTTGCTGTTGACTGGTCTTTTCCTCCCCAGACACACAAAATCCACAAGCCTTGATTTTATACAAATCCAAAGCAGCTGCTCCAGAGGATGCAGCTCTTCCCTGATACAGACATCTCTCCTACAGCCAGCTGCAGTAGCTGTGAAGCTCTTCAAACAGCACCCACTTGAATTCAAGGTAACAAGCTGAGGGTTTTGCTCAGTGAGTCCAACTAACCAAAGATTCCCTTTATGAGGGTCAGGTCCTGCAGTGTTTTCCAGCTGATGCCGACAGCCAGAGCAGCGTTCCGGCACGGCGCAGGAGCTGTCAGGGCTGAACCCTGCCAAGGGTCTCGGTTACAGGGCTGCTGCTTCCTTCCCTGACAAACACCCAAGGAAACTGCAGGGGCAAATGCCAGCCCCAGGTCTAATTATAGCCCCCTGTTATTTCCAGGTGAAGTCACACGGCCAGCAGAGCTATGGGATAAGAGGATTTTGTGCTCACACTGCCTGGCATGGGGCTGTGAAGGGAACCAGTTACTTAAGGACAAGGGATTAGAGCTGAAAGCCTCCCATCTTCCTTCCAGAACCCCAAAATCAGAACGGCCTTTCCTCCACACACAAGCAGGCTGTGCTTTGGGAGTGCCTAATCGCCGGTGCTTGGATTTTGCTGGGATTTATCTCTGCTCTTCAAGTGTTAAGGTGGGGAGCACTTGAACAGACTCCTCACAGCCCCTGCCAGGCCATAAGAGCCCCATTCCACCTGCCCTGGTTGTTTAATCTGTCAGATCTTAAACTGATCTGTACCTCTGCCACATCTGGACCCAAGACATGGCAAACTTTGCTGGCCTGAACCCAGGATTTGGGTGAGTGCTCTGTGATGAAGTCCTTAAAACCACGGTGCTGAGACCACCTGAGCCACCCCCTGCCCATCCACACCAGCCCACAGATGACCACTGACCCCCTGAGACCACCTGAAAGCTCCAGGATTGCTCCTGGGCAGGGCACCCAGTTAAATGATGTTGAAATATGGCTCGTTAAGAGAAGTGCTCTGCCAGCATAGAGCCATGTGTGGCCATCAGGGGCCTTCCAGAGAAGAGAGCCCTGAGCTGGGAGGCAAAGGACACACACATTTTTCAGCTGTTAGTCACTTCAATATTGCTTTGAAATAGTGGTGAGTCAAACAGGCAGCAGTGTCATTGCCACAGTTACAGAAAGGGGAAAACAAACCTAAATCAAATGCACTTTTTTTTTTTTCCTCTCCTTCTGCATCACAGCAACATTGAGCAAGACTTGAAAGTCACCGTGTATGATTTTTTTCTCAGGCAAAAAATTAATTTTGCCTGGCTTCCCAACTTGTGCCATTCCTGTCTCCCACTCTGCTTGTCCTGGAACTAAAACAATATCCAGAAATCCCAACCTGTTTTTGCTCAGGACTCAGGGAGCTATACTGAGTTCCCTGAATCTATTAAGCCCAAAATCCGATCTGCATCAGTGAAAATTCTGGCAGGATTTTCTCTCCTAAAGGCCCCCCTTGGAACACTTCTGAAGTTACTAAAACTTGCTTTCTGCTACAGATCCAACCCCGTAAACTTGAATAGCATGACCCTGATTTTATGTAAATTAAAGAAAACCTGGAGATGAGGACATCAGTGCATTAGTAAGAACAATATTTAAGCTCTGGGGGTTCCTAAAGTAACTCTTTATGTCCAAGTCCATCCCCAAAAACCCAGAGATGACTGGCAGAGCAGGATTCTCAGCTGGAACCCTAGGTGTGGTCCTGGGTGAGCCTAAGCAGCTCTGAGGTGGATATAAAAAGGGCCAGGGGCAGGTACTGTGTTTCCACCAGTAGGTCTGGGCCTGCCTTTTCCTTGGACTTTTGGGGTTTTATGCTGTTTTATTTGCTGGGGTTTTTTTTGTATGAGGCATGCTGACTATAATTTAAAACCTGGAGAAAAAAAATTAATAATGGAATGCTACTGAAGGTGTGAAGAGTGTCAGAGAGGAAAAGTTGAGCTATTGGGTTGCAGCAGAGGCTTTTAATATAAAGAAATGTTTTTTGGGCAACAAACAACAGGAACTTCTGGGTTTCAAACACACAGTCCCTTTCCCAAAGAGTGTAGAAGATGCATTTCTTAAATTACAGTGACCACAAGATGCTTTGTTTAAGTTCTTTCACACCTCAGTGCATAAAGGAGTTGTCAAATGAGGAGGCAAAGGGAGAAGAGCTGTGCCTGCATCCTGCTGCAGCCCTGTGCTCATGGATGTTTGGCACAGCTCCAAACCCTCGCCTTCAGCCCAGTGACATTCTTTGGGATTCCTTTTTTTTTTCCCTCCCCCCCCAAGCCTCTGTATATGGATGAGTCAAAGTGCCAAAGCATTTTGGAACCAATCCTGAGTGGCTCCTCCTTCCTGTGAGCACAGATGAGTGTCCATCCCCTTCCATATGGTGATCCCTCCCAGGAATTAGAGATCCTGTTGGCTGATGGGGTGTGCACGTGTGTACACACACGTTGTCCAGTGCTGGGAAGTTGGGCTGAAAGCTGGGAAACAGCACCATTTTTATCTGTTCATCTAAATGTCTGTTTATGTGTTTTGTAATCAGGCCTGAGTGGCTGCAAAGGGGGGAGAGGAAGGCTGCACTCCTCTGCTTTTAGGAGAGTGTGACAAAAGTCTCTGCATTTCAGCCTCCCCAAGGAGAAGAAAAGCACAGCCAATACCCACAAATACAAAAACTGGCTTGGAGTACTCTGGGGGGAGGAAAATCAGATGATTGTTCAAGTGTATGGTGAGGGGATTTAAAGAAATATGCCAAGACTGGGGTATCTTAAGATATCTTAAGGTAAACTATTTGCTATATCCCTATATACAGGATCTAGTGTGTATAAATCAGCAAGAAAAGACTGGAGAATGGGGAATTCTGATGGTCTTTTGTGTGGATCTGAGCTTTTTTTTCATGGTGCTTTCCTGCAGGAATATGCCCAACCACCTCTGTGTACACCACCTCTCCCAAGAGTTCAGTGAACACTCTCAGTCTGCCAGCCCAGGTGCTGAGCCTTTCCAGCTTCTTATTCTATACCCTGATGGGAATAGAGATTAGCAGGGAATCAAATATAAATGCCTCATCATGTTTTTGTTTTGTTTTTTTTTTAATTAAAAATACCCCAAACAATTCAAAAACAATGTCTGAGGAGATCTGAAAGAACCCCTGAGGAAAGTCAGACACAGAGCACAAGGAAATTCAAGTTGGGAATAGGGAAAGGTAAGAGGTAACCATGAACCTGCAGCTGGCAGTAAATTCAGTGGTGCTGGGATCCCAGGGGGCTCCACACTGTCTCTTTGAGCCCAGAGAAGCACAGACAAGTCACAGAAGCAAACAACAAAAGCCAAGGGGAGGAGTGGGAAGGGAGGGAACGAGCTGTATTTGATTAATTCCAGAGCCAACTGGCACTCACTTGATGGAAATGCTAATTGTCCCACTGACATACACCCACTAGTTATTCCCCTCATTCCCTCATCTCCTCTACATGAAGCAGTCTTTTCTTAAATCACAGGTAACACAAGAATATCCAGGTTTCCACCCTTCCTCTTCCTCCATGTCACACCCCCACTTACAGGACCAGCTGAACTATTTACTGCATGGAAATGCTCCACAGCATTACACAGCTGCTTTTTATTGCTGTGCTTGGTTCAGAGTCAGTCCCCACTCCAAAGGAACAGTTCCTGTCCTGCTGGAAGCAGCCTGGTACCTCTCAGTGTGTGCATGACCACTCCTGAACATCCACATCAGGTCACTGAGTGATACCTGCCTTTGTCTGCAGGTGCCTTTTACACTTGGTGCTTCCAGAGCAGCTCTTGAGGCTGTTTCACAGGCAAACACAGGGCAGGCTGCTCCCCAAAATATGGCTCTGCTTACCAGAAATGCATGCAAGGGGCTACTGTAGGGCAAGGAGTGTTTCCAGAAGCCAGCCTGTAAATAAATGTCATCAGAAGCCCCCAAAGGGCTGGTTTAAACAGTGTACTTATTTATTTACACAAGTGCCTTGCACTGTTTCAGAGAAATGACCCATTTGCAGTGCTGCTCCATCCCCTGGAGAGTGCTGGGCTTCTAATGAGATCCAGGACTGAGTGGCTTAAAGGATTAGGAACTGAAGTCACCGGGAGTCTGGGGAAGGAAGAAGCCAGTGCTGGATCAAGACAAAACACCCTCCTGGGCTGTGGGCATGGAAGAGAAGCAGCCATGTATGGCTGCAGCTTAAAGCAGGAGGTTTTCCTGGGACTGGGGAGACAGAAAAGTCCCCAACAGCCTGAGCAGAGTGAGCTGGCAGTGCCAGTGTCCCTCCGAGCCGTGAGGGGAAGAGCTGTTCTAGTGACAAGGCTGATCTGACACCCATCCAGTCACTGCTCAGAAATGATAAAGGGCCTGCTCAGGCTGCTGCTGTGAGCCAACACTGTGCCTCATTCAACTCCTTGGGATCAATACCTGGAGAGAAGTCAGCTATTGACCTGGTTTTGAGCAAAACTACACGGGAATTATGAATCCATGCACACTGCAGGAACTCAGGAGAGGTCTTCTCAATGAACCAGCCTTAAGATACAGCTGGAATCATCATCAATCCCCTTTCATCCTTCAAAGCAAAGTTTGTGCCAGGACAAAAGAAATGAGATTATTTCCACGGCCACGGTGTCATCTTCCCTTTTCAGTGGGAGACTGCCAGCTCTTCCACAAAATAAGCAAAGCCCAGCAACACTTCAGTTACTCTCCCTCTACAATCCAAAGAAATCTGCCACTGTAAGACTTAATTCAACCAGCTTTAGAGTTACAAGGCTTGCCTTGTTCAACCACAGGTAGGTTTGGATGAGTCAAAGCTCAAGATTTTAAATAAGAAAGGAGGAGGAAAAGAAAAAAAAGTCAAAGGAAAAAGCACACAGTGATAGTGGAAACTATTTTGCAATCACTGGCACAATAAATGAGCCTTTTCATTTTGAACAGGCCACAGGATACTGCACTAGTGCTCAAAGTAGTGCAACTGAGCTTGTATGCTCAGGAGAAGAGAGAGGGGATCTATTAAACCCCCCCCCCAGTTTATAGGAATAAACCCTGTTCTCCAGAGGGTGTGTTTAAATGTACTTTGCATTTTAATCTCAGAAGAAGAAAAGTTTGCCTAATAGCCCGAGCAAAGCATATTATTTGAATATTAGAAGATAGTTCAGCTGCTTCTGTATCTGATTATCCCAGTCTCTCCCATGAGCATTTACACCCCTCTTGAACTTCCAAACAGAATCCCAGACTGGTTTGGGTGGGAAGGGACCTTTAAGCCCACCCAGATCCACCTCCCTGCCATGGGCAGGGACACCTTCCACTACCCCAGACTGCTCCAAGCCCTGTCCAACCTGGCCTGGGACACTTCCAGGGATCCAGGGGCAGGCACTCCTGCTCTGGGTAACCTGTGCCAGAAGAGAGGCTGAACTCGTGTGGGTTCCTCTGTTCAGCCATGTGAAGGGATTTCACCTCAAGCCAGGGAATACCTTTGGCAAGTTGTGCTGTGGTTTTTCAAACAGGTTGGTTTTCTGGTGTTTCTTAACATACTGGCAGGTGAGAGGTTAATTACAGAGCTCTCTGAAAGGATGGTAAAGAAGGCAAATGCAGTCCAAAGCCTCGGTGCCACCTCCCCTGCTGTGCAGAGATTGAGAGTGAAGGAAGAGCACAGACACAGTGGGTAGGTGCAAGAGGCAGGTATGGATTCAGGAATGCTGAAGGCTTGTTGGCAGCCTGAGGTTTTCAACCACGTAATTTTCCAAGCAGAAAATACTTGTGAGTTACACTCATCTCCCCACGTCCAGGGTTGTTTTGTTCAAAGCTGCAGCTGCCATGAAATAAACGACCAATGACTTAAAACTGAATTATTTCCCCTTTACCTGCATGGGAAGCACCTGGGGGGTCCTAGAGCAGGCAGAAAACCACCTTGCAGTTCAGCACAGGCCTAGTCTTGAATCTCCTCCTCTATCCATAGATCTCAAAATACTGAATACATCCTACTGCTCCCATCCACTCCAAACATTCCTAATTCCTCTGATGCACTCCACTCCTTGCCAGTCTTTTGCTCCAGACTAAGGAGGAGGAAGAGGCTCATTGCACAGGTACAAACATGTCCCTGGAGATTGACCTGCTCCCAGTGGCAAGATGTGACTTGGATGGAGGGGAAAAAACGTGAGCCTGGCTCTTCCTGGCACCTGGGACTGCTCTGGAATGTGAGAAGTCATCTGGCCCTGCTTTCCTTTTGCTTTCTTAACCTTCCAGAACAAAGAGGGATTAAAGGAAAGGCGTTCACAAGTGGAAATTTTGGCTGGGCAGTCATTCATCCTGTGCTAGCTCTTTCTCACTGCCAGGGCCACTTGTAAAGAGTAATGGAATACAGTAAGTAGAAACTGAATTTTAAGGTATAGGGGAAGCAGGAAGAGCAAAGGATATTCCTCACGTGTTGAGGCTGACTCTGGATAAAGGACATTTTTTTTTCTGTGACATACACCCCCCCCTTGTGATCTCACACAGGATGGTGATGTCCACCAAACCATACAAAGTATGTTTTCTGCTTTCCCCCTTTATCAGTTTTCCTGGGAGTATCCTATGGAAAAAAAAAAAAAAGAGCTACAAATCTGCAGAAGGTGGGCTTCAGCACTCTGTTTAGATGGTGCTTAAACCCAGAGCCTTTTGAAAGGGCCTTTAGATTGATTTCTTAGGAAGGAGAGAAAAAAAAAAAAAAAAGCAAAACTAATTTGTGATTGGAAGGCACAAAGATGTTCACTCAGATGGAAGCATTCCTGAAAAGCAAGGGGAAAACTACGGGAGCAATTCATTCAGCTGCCCTAAAGGGTAAACAGCAAACCTGAACACCAGCCACAAATCCTGATTATTATTAACAGCTTGACCAAAAGCTGATGGCTTTTGTGCTTTCCTTTGTACTCCTGGAATCTGATGAACTTAAAAGAATGTGTCTGACACCAAAGCAAGGAGGGAGGGTCCCTCTGCAGCAACATAAGGCTAAACATTCCTCCCTCTCCTGCAGCCTGCCGAGCTGCCTCAGCCTAGGAACTTTTTGTGGCTTAAAAAAAAGCACATCAGATGTTTAATTGTGTGTCTTCCCTCCCAGGACGCTGGAAGCAGCAGCGTGGGGAGCTGCTGACTTGCAGAGGTGATTGTGGAAGGATTGGTGGCCAGGATAAAGGACACTTAGTGGCAGCTTTGCTTTGTATCCCCGTTCCCAGCACAGCCTCTGGAGAGCACAGGTGGGTGCATAACTTGGGAAGGGGAAAGGCCCACAGCACAAGAGCTGCCTCTGGTAGTTTCCCAGCCATAAAAATTCCTGCTGCTCCTGGCTGAGGGCACAAGAGGTTTCCCTTTATGCTTTGTTTAGGGTGAGGAACAATCCAGATTCACATCAACAGGGATGGAGGCAAGGTGTTCTGAAGGATTTGTCTCTTCATGTCTGAAATTTCCCAACCTTCCAGCTGCCAGTGGGGGAACCCTAAACTTGAACTCCTGCTGAAGGGATAATTTTAATTTAGAACATGCACTTACACCCCTGCCTTGATATCCTGCAAATCTGCATTTGGAGTCCCACAGCCCTTTTATTCGTATTTTTTCTGTCTTTCTCAGAAAAAACACCAAGCTCCCCCCCAGGCAGGCAGAGTGGGGGAGACAGTACAGCACACGTAGGTGAATGCTGGGCATTAATGGTGCTGTGCAGTCATAAACACCACTAATGACTGCCACCAGGAAATGCCAGAGTAGGGGTGAGCACACACCACCTAACAGCTCTGTGTCTGCACATGCAGGTTACAATTTCTCCTGTGCAAGACACCCAACAGCTCACTGGGCTTCTCTTCTTTCCCAGGTCTGGGTGCAGCTCCCAAAATCCCTGTGCTTGCTGGCTGCACATGACTTGTAGCTAAAATTGCTTGGAGCTGCTTTTTGTTCATCCTGGAGCATTCTTCTAAGTGCTGGTTCAACTTCTCCCCCTCAAAGGGATAAAATGTGTTTCTTGTAGAACAGCACACAGTGCATTTCTGCCTAAATTTAAATTTTATTTTCCATGACCACCTGGTGGTGGCTGAACACTCCTAAAGTTACATCTCTGGAGGGAGATGCCCAAGAGACTGAAAAAGTTATTCTTGTAAACAGGATTCCAGAAAGATTTTCTTCCAGTGCTGCCTTTTATTTAGAGTAACTTCAGTTTGGTGTTTGTTTTCGTTGTGGGGGGGGAGTGTGGATTTTATTTTCTCGTTTTCAACTCTGAGAGAGGAATTTTCTCCCACACAGCAGCACCCAAGTCAGGCCCAGTACCTTGCCACTGGAGGTCAAACTCACATAGCCCTTTTGTGAATTTACTAAGCTGCCAACAGAGCCAGTTAGCAAGTTCAGCTAAAGGCCTTCCATGGTGCTCTCAGCATCCAGCTCTGAGATCTGAAGGCACAAATGGATCCAGCAAATCCTGGGCACGTTAAGTTCTTTTTGCCATTTCCTGCCAGACACTTCAGTTTACTTTAAGCTGATCTTTTTGGGGTGGTCTTGTGGCAGGAAGTTTGATGACAACTCCAAGGTGCACAAAAGACAGGGAAGGAGAGCAGCAGAATTCCAGAAATATTGTCACCACCAAAGGATCTTGATAAAGAAACCTCCCTTTTTCTAGTTTGTTTGTTTGTTTTTTTTTTTACATCATTACAAGTGAGAAGGAGAAGCTGCACAGACAAATCACTGGAACCCAAAGAATTAATCAGAAGGTGAAGTTACACCACACTGTCACAGTAACAAGCACCCAAGCCTTGATTACAGCCTGCCATCAAGAGAACCACAGAATCTGGACAAAAAAAAAAATATTACAAGAGGCTTAGCATTTAATGCTCTAAAGCACTAAATCCACAGCAAATCCTCCTGATTCTAAATATGCCTAAGACATATTTTAACTTTTTTTTTTTTTAAATTTTCACAAATGCCATCTTATGCTCCCAAAAAACTGAGCTCCACTGTTACTTCTGCTTTCTCAGTAGTCTGCAAATCAGGTTACATCCTGTGCCTCGAGTGCCCTTTTGGCACTCCCAAAACCTCTTTCCAATAAACAGTAAGCAAGTAAAAAGTAAGCACTTATTTGGATTTAATCTCCCCTTTTAAACCCAAGTAACCCAAAAGTGTCCAGCAGATTACAGCTGATAGAAGCACAACTTCTTGGGGGTGGTTCAAGAAAGTTTGCCTGGAAATTGTGCACGTTACTGATGCATAATTTTATCACTTAAAACCTTGGGGAAGGTTTGAATAGGAAAAAAGAAACACATCCCCCCATTTGTGCACATTAATTCAAACAAAAAAGCCAATGTCTGCTGTGATACACCTACCTCTAAGTTTTAATTCTTGGTGGTTTAGATTTAAATTAAGTAGAGACTTACCCAGTGTGGAAATTAATTAATTTTTCTCCACTGGTGCTTTTTCATTCTCCTAACAGAGTCCACACACATACCTTGGGATCACTTTCTGGCTTATTTCTCCTAGGACTGGTGTGAAAGCTAAACTTGGTCAAAAGCCTGCCTGGCTTTTTGCAAAACCACGGCTGTTAATGGAAAACAACAAAATAATCCCAGTTTATCCCATGGAATGGAAGTTTGACCAACACCTCCCGATGGAAAGAAAACAGCCGTAACATCACTTACTTCAAGAGAGAGTTCCCACTGCAAGAGAATTCCCACTGCAAATGTCATGGAGCTCCTACAGATTCTGGATGGGAAGGGGAAGATTTGCCACACATGGCAAATACACCCAGACCAGCCATTCCTTCTCTTCCCTTCCCTTCCCAGCCAGGCAGACAAATGCCCGAGCAGGCGACATCCCTGGAAGCAGTGCTGCTCCCAGGGACAGGGAAAAAACAGCCCTTAGCAAACAAAAACAAGCTCTAATCAGTAAAAGTGCACTTCTGCAGATAACTGCTCCTGCAGAGCTGGGGAACTTCTGCTGGCACAGCTCTGTCAGTCACGGGGTCACGCTCTGTCACCGTGTCACAGCGCAGACAGAGCTGTGCCAGCACAAGCTCCCCGTGCAGACCTGCTGGGAAACTCCACTGACACAGACCTGCAACGTTCTGCCCTTTTCATGCTGCAGCTGAGGGAAGTCTGTCCAGCACTCTGTGAGTCTCACCCCTGACACGTTAAGGTTGGCCCTTCCAAGGATGGGAGAAAACTAAACTTTGCACAGGAACACCTATGGGCCGTTTACACTGAGTTTTATCCTTCAATTAAATGCACAAACTAAATGAGAAAGAGCCCCTGTAGGAAGAGGTAAAAGGGAATAAATTAAATTGTGCTGTACTTCAGCACTTGGAGCAGCCCCCGCTTTTAATAGTAAGAAGGGAACAAAACTGAAAGTGTTTAACAGGATTTGTTTAGCAGACAGCAGAGCACTGCAGAATTTCCACTGCTCCCTGAAACCCAACAGGCACGCTGCAATGGGGCTTTTGCATCCTCAGCCACCTCTGGAGGAGATTTAACACAAGTTCTGTTTGGGTGAACCGACACAATCCTGCAGCTGGGTGATGTGGATCATCATTCCAGAGCACGGAGCAGTGAGGTGTCAGCAGTGCACGCTGTCCACCTGCTCCAGAGCACCATTCCAAAATCAGCCTGGAAATGCCATCAGGTCAGGCAGTGCAAAGCAAAGCTCAGTGTCCCACCAGCCTGGATCTCCTGGGAGGCACTGCCAGCACGTGGCTGTGCCCATGGATGCTGCCTTCCAGGACAGGATGTGGCAGGACCACTTTCCCTCATTTTCACATGGAGAACACAGAAATAAAATCACTGGCAGTGCTGTCTTTGTAAAGGCTCTGCTCTGCCTTCATGGGAGCTCTCTGGCCCTCCAGACTGGGATCCAGCTTCTAGGAATTTCCTGGGTTGTGTCACGTTGTTGTTGTTGGGAATAACGTGGTGCTATTTTTTTTCTTTTTAAAAATAAACACATTGCCATTGCTTTCATTACCAGCCATGTCTTACACACCATGAACGACTTCTGGGTGGGTGTTTGCCCCTCTAGGTTAAACTTTGAGTTGTGGGGGAGCATTGCAGAGTGGAGAGGGCACAATTAAATATGGATTTAATTGTAAAATATTCCCTGCTTAACCAAGGCCATGTAAAATCCTTATCAGCACAGCAGCTCAGGAGAAGTTGTACCTCCCCAAAACAAATACTCAAAGTTTCCAGAAGGGCCCAGTAAAGGCCAACTGGTCTAAAGATTTCCAGAAGGTCAGATAAAATGTGGTGTGGCTGCGAGCAACAGAGCCCTCCACCACATTTACCAGAAGCACTTCAGTTTAACAAGCGAGCCCCAGACTGTAACAAAACTCAGTGTTTAAGCGTGTGCTTTCATTTGCAAGCACCACCGCCTGGGCTGGCAGCCCAGGTTTTATTGCAGGTGACACTCCTGTCATCTTCCTCCTACGGAACTGCTGCGGACCACAGAGAAATCACTGGGAAAAGGTGGTGAGAGACCAGTGCCTCCCCAAAACTCCTGACCCCAAGAGCACCCTCACCCCACACACACCCTCACCGACACACTGGGGGTCACCCACAGCGCCAGGCCAAGGTCCCATCGCGGCACGTGAAGGGGATCGGGGCCAAGCGTTCGCCCCGTGCCCGGGATTCGCCCCACGGCCAAGTATCACCCTACAGCCACGGTTCACCTCATGGCTGGGATTAGTCCCGCGGCTGAGGTTCGCCTCAAGGCTGGGCTTTGCCCCATGACCGCGATTTACCCCACGAGCAGCATTCACCCCATAGCTGGGCTTCATCCCACGGCCGGCATCTGCCCCACGACAGGGCTTTGCGCCTCGACCGGGGCTCGTCCCACGGCTGAGGTTCACCTCACGGCCGGGGTTCACTCCGGGGCCCGGGTTCACCCCGTGACCACGGTTCACCCCACGGCCGGGACTCGTCCCACGGCCGATCTATCCCCCCATGCCCGGAATCGGCCCCACGAGCACGGCTCGCCCCA
>JANPWX010000600.1:199532-209619 GCA_024734555.1 Trochalopteron elliotii | reverse complement strand
GGGTGGGTCCGCCCCGGGCTGGAGCAGCGCCTCGCCGTCCCCGCCGTGCTGAGCCCCGCCGCCGCCCGGCCCTACGCGGCGGCAGCCAAGTGAGTGCGGGTCCGGCGTCCCAGGAGGCTGCCTTGGCCGTGCGGGTGGTGTTGGGGGTTTGGTGTCCAACAGCCCACTGACCCTGGGGGCATCCCCTGTGCTCCCGGAGAACGGGCTGGACTGGCAGGGAGTGTTTTCTGTGGTGGTGGCACGGGGAAAGCGTGACGCTGTGGTTTTGGGCTGTGCTTTTGCGGGGTGTTACCGGGGTTGCATGTCAGCATGGAAGCTGGTGAGCTCCTGGAATCGGTGTCAAACCCTTCCTGTCCTTCAGCTGGCTTTTCGTTGTTTAATTTGCCGTCTCTGTAATAACGCAGCGTGGCTGGGAGAAGCAAAAGCGACCTCTGTGTACAGGAGAACAAAGTGTTCTCAGGTGCTGCAGCCTCTGTTGCTCTGCTTACAGAGGAATGGCATATCCAGTTAATATTTTAATATTCTTTTCCTCCTCTGGAAACAGGGAGGAGAACGAGAACGGTGTGTTTGACTGAGTGCAAACTGCCACAGGAAAGGGAGGAGAAAACTCTTTTTTTCCCCCCTCCCCCAAGGTGATCCACTGCCATAATGAGATAAACCAAAACTCTTCAGCTGGCGACCTCACACCGTGTTTGGGGCTTTCTGCTGTTTAGAGCCGCCAGAAAAGATGCCAAGAGGACGAGGCAGGAGAAGGGGAAGGAGAAGGGGAAGGAGAAGGCCCCTCCTCCTCCCCCTCGGAGGCGGCGGCCGCTGATGACCAAGCCCGTGGACGACGTGTACCTGACGTGGCTCTACAGGAGACCCTCCTACCAGCTGGAGCAGGCCCTGGCCATGCTCAAGAGGTTCCAGGAGCTGGATTTCACCCACCCCAAGCAGTTTGTCTACATCAATGTCTTCCTGGATATGGCTCTGCAGAAGAAGGTGGGCTGGGAGAGGGGCGTGGGGAATTCTGGAGCTCTGGGAGGTGTGGAAAAGAGAGTTCCACTCTCTTAGAAAAGTTTGTAAGGTTAATAAAAAGTGAAAATAGACAGTTGGGAGACAGAGAAGCAAAAGTTTCTCAGCCCAGGGTGCCTGGTGTAAAGTCAGCCAGCAGCACACCCTTCCACCCTTTCAGATTTCTGTTTTTAAGGATTGCTTAAAAACAATGTTACATATTCAATAGATCTTAATCCATGATTCAAACATTCTTTTTGAGTTTTTATCTTGTTTCAGGTATCCCCACTCATCCTATCTGGTAGATTTATTTGTGGGTGGCTCCACTGTCTGGTAACGTGGGTCTCATAAATCTTTCTCTTGAGGATTTTGGTTATTTTTCTTTGGATAAAACCCAGAAAGTTAGCAGTCTTTTATGCAGGGTTACAAGGTGATGACCCTTCTCCCCTACCTTCTGGTTTGGTCAGTTTAGATGTTACAAAGAGAAATAAACCCCAGTCTTTTTACTGTTAACCCTCTGGTACAATCAGAAAATATACATTCATTACCTTTCTAAACTCTATTAATAAAACATAATACAGTACAATTATACATATAGTATTCATTCTAATATTTGCAGAAAGTCAAGTTTATAATATGCACTTAATTGTCAAGACAGGCTGCAGTCCCTCACCTCATTTCCTGCTTCTTTCCTTTGTATTTAGGGGACCAACTCCCTGTGATTGTCTAATTTGCCCTCAAGTCATGATTTCATTTTTGTTTATTTTAATTTTATTTTATTTTATTCACTTGGCAGAAAAAAGTGGATCCTTTCTCCAGCAGTGTCACTCTTCCCCATCGCTTTACAGAT
This sequence comes from Trochalopteron elliotii, assembly GCA_024734555.1. Lineage (NCBI taxonomy): Eukaryota > Metazoa > Chordata > Aves > Passeriformes > Leiothrichidae > Trochalopteron > Trochalopteron elliotii. The sequence continues at coordinate 207,776 of JANPWX010000600.1, read as the reverse complement.
GAAGTGAACAAGGTTTTGGTGTTCACAGAGGTGGGTGAGCCAGGATTCCTTTATTTCCATGGGGTTTCTGTGTCCAGCACACTCCTGCAGCTCCCCTTGGCCAGTTTATCTGTGTGAGATGATCCCAGAGAGCTGCCATGGGTTTATTGGATTACTCTTTGGACATAATTGCTTGGAATTCTCTCCCTGAGCTCAGTTGGCAGCAGACCAACAGCCTGATTGGTAGTGTAGCTGTTTATAATTAATTTTTTTCTCTCAACAGAATGCACAAGAAGCTGAAGTAGCTCGAGAGCACGGAGCTGCCATCGTGGGAGGAGTTGAATTAATGAAATGGGTATGGATTTTTCTTAAAGAATTACATAAATATCCTGATTCAAACAGGACTGGCCCCTGGGGAGGAGAAGCAGCCTGATGTTCTGTGAACTCTAGCTGGGAGGCAGCAGCCAGTGTGAAGAGTGAGGGCTGTGTTTCTGTGCTTGGGCACTCTTACAGGCCAGCTGAAGTCAGACCTGTTGAATTGTGTTTGTTGCAGATCCTGGAGGATGAGATCCAGGCTGATTTCTACGTGGCTGTCCCTGCCATCATTCCCAAGTTAATTCCCCTGAGGAACAAACTGAAGAGGAAGTACCCCAGCACCAGGAGAAGTAAGAAGCAATTCTTTCTTACAGCTGTTAAAAATTCCTGAAGGAGATGGAGCCCCAGGGGTGCCAGTGGAATGGTTTTTGATGGGGATGTACAGTTCCATCTGATATTGGGCTGTAGGTGACTGCACTGCTTGTCTTAGGTAAAGGGAACTTTAGGAATCCGTTTTTTCCTACAGCAGGCAAATCTGGGATTAGAACCCAGATAAATTTGCCTGCTAGCTGCCCTTACACTCTTTAATCCTGATGAATGGGGAGGAGAGAACATGGAAACTGTTTTTATAATCTCAGTGAGGACACCATTGTCTTGTCTGTGAAACTGTATTTTGGAGCAGTGTTCACTTGCCTTAATTAACAGACTGAATTATCTCTTTACTGATGCCACACCTCTCTGTGCTAGTAAATGTTACTCAGAGAACTCCTTTGCTTTTATTTCTTTTTTTTTAATAGACTCCCTGGGCAGTGACATTCCCAACATGCTGCAGTTCTTCAGAGAATGTCACGAGTACACGGTACAGGACGAGAATATAATCAAGACAAGAATAGCCAGAGTAAGTTGTGTAGAGAGCTCTTAAATTTTCCCTCCTGAGCAGAAGTGTAGTACTCAGAGAAGGGAAAAAAACCCATGTTTTCAATCTGTTTCTCAAAACTTTTGACCATTTTCCCTAACTAACCTGTGAAGAAAATAGAACTCATTGTTGTGTGGCATCTTCAGCTGGTTTAAAACTTTTTTTTTTTACCCTGTAAGTAAATCAACTATGGGTTTGTAAGTCCATGGTCAATGTGCACAGGAGAGTCAAAAAGTCTTTGCTTTAACCAAGTAATTAAAGACTTCTAATTTTGGTAACTATAGTTATGGACTGGAGTCCAAAGCAAGAACTGTTTGTGTTACACAAACATTAATTGGTTGTGTTAAAACATTAATTTTGGCTTATTTATTTGTTTTCTCTGCCCTAAGCTGTGGTTTTTTGTTTTCCTTCTGGTTTGTGTCTTTGTAATCCTGCCTGTTGTTTAGTTTTCCTCCAGCTGAGGGTGGCTCTGGAGGGAAGGGTAGGAAATACCTGAAGCTTTGCCTGGCAGTGTTGGAGACTAATGAGTTTATTAATTCTGATTAGCTCCTCTGAGTTGTGCACAGGCATTCCAAGGGCTTCCTTGTCTGTATTTTTGTGTATAGTTGGAATTCTGGATCTTGGCAGTCAAACTTACTTAAGAAATAAAAAGGGAACAAATTACTTACCTGAACCTTTTTACAGCACCTTGTGCTGCTCTGGAGGGAGGTGCTCAAAACTTGAAACAGCAAGATAGGTGTGCATCCACAGGGATTTACTGATGTAAAAAAGGTGGTTTGGAAGCTGGGATGTTCATTTGGATGTGGGAAGTGCTTGGAGAACCCTCTGAGCATTACCTGTCTTCATTATGGAGCTGATGAGTTGATTCTTTTGATTGATTTCATGCTGTTCAAGCTCTTCATGCCTTCACTTTTAGGTGTTGGATGTTTTTGGAGTTGATGCATGTTGTGGTCTTTGACAGCTGCTTCTTGAACCTTCTTTCCCCAAGTCCTTCATTTTAATAAGGTTTTTGCAAAAGCACTTGTGTATATATTGATTTTTCTAAGTCTTTTCACCCCTTAAGGCTACATGTTGTTACAGAGCCCTGGGAATTTCATGTCCTGAGCAGAAATATGAAGAACAGTGAGCATATCAGCATGTATAAAATATTTCTTTTCCCTGAGTCATTTGGATATGGCTGTTAGTGGGATTTGTCACTCCTTCACAGGGAACACGGACAAAGGAAATCTATCCAAATGTAGAATAAACACAAACACCAGTGCTTTCAGACTTACTCATCTGGGCTCCATAACTAACTTGCCATTATCCTTTTGCAGCTGGATATGCCTACTGAGCACATAATTGCCAATCTGAAAACAATTATCCATGATATCTGCACCTTCAAGCCATCAAATTTTGGTAAGGAGTCGTCGTTCTAACGTGGTTGTTCAGGTTGCAGCAAGCAAAAGTGGGAAATGGGTGTTCTTTACTGGGATTGTCATTAAATTACCTTTCTGTTCTCAAAGTATCTCTGAAATTCCTGTCCATCCAAGGGAAAAGTTGTGGAGTGTTTTGTTTTGTTTTGTTTTTTAATTCCTTAGCAAAAGGATCTACAAAGGAATAATAAAGTCGACTTTAAGCCAAGGGCATCTGCTTAGCTGGAGAGGAAATGGTGATTCATGAAATAATTTTAGGGAAGGAGCTTTGTGTAAACTGAAACCCCATTCTTTTATGTTAATACTTGCTTGATATCTGCCAGAAAAATGATCTTACCTCTCTCCCAGTGATGCTGCTCATAGGAGCTGCAGAGGGCAGACCATAAAAAGCCAAGTACACATGCTTTGAGAAGCCCAAGTAAAAACTATAAGGGGGTTGTCTGACTTGAAATATAACAAGTAGATGCAGAAAGGAGTGTTTTGGTTGGGTTTTTTTTTTTAATGAATTTAAATCAGTTTACATCAGCACAGTTTAGTAAGGATTATATTTTCTGGTCTGAGTGGCTTTTCTACTGATTTGGAGTGTTCAAGCTGGATTCTTGTGGTCTTCTTGTACTGGCTAGATTGAAAACATTTGCTGAGGGCAGTCAGGCTGGAGCTGTGGAAAGGGGTGGAGTGACCATTTGCTGGTGCCCTTTGTTTCCTAGATCCCATTGTGCAGAGGTTGGTTATCAGATCTTCCACCAGTGAAGGTTTGCTGCTGAACCTCGATGGAATCCTACCTCAGGTGGAGAAAGCAGAAGAAAAAGAAGAAGAAAATGCAACTGCTGAGGATTAACAAAAAACCTGTCCAAGAATCTGTTAGTACCTGATGCCTTTTCCTTGTAGATCTGATGGTCAGGCTCAGGAAGCAAATGGTGTCATTGACATCATGCTCTGTGAGAACAGAAAATAAATGGAACTTGTGGATTTCATGTATAAATTCGGTGTAGCCTTGTGACAAACTGGAGCCTGTTGTCAGAACCGAGCCAATGTTTTTTCTAAGGAAAAATCAGATGTGTTTTGTGGAGAGGGGTGTGAACTCTGATGTGTTTTCCTCACCTGTTTTTTTGGAATAGGACCTCCGAGACCCGGCTCTTTTTCCCGGTGTTTTCTGCTTTCTTTCCAGGAGGTGGCGCTCCCGCCTTTCCCTTTCCCTTTCCCTTTCCCTTTCCCTTTCCCTTTCCCTTTCCCTTTCCCTTTCCCTTTCCCTCCTCTCCCCCTGGGTGTTTTTTTGGGGGGGTCTGTTGCTAAGCACATGTTCACATAAAGCTGCACCCCGAAATGTAAGATGGTCCCAGAAAGGATTGGCTGCTTACAACAGGGATGGGCTGGTGCAAATCTGGGAAAACTTGTGGCTTTAAATCATTCCTATTATTGGAGGTAGGCCTTGTTTTTCCAAGAGGTTACTGGGATCTGTCTGCATGGAAATTCTTTTAGCTCCCATCTGAAGCATTTGTCTGCTGTCAGTCAGGGTGACCGATTCCTGTCAGGCCACACTGATAATTTTTGGTTGTGTGGGGTGCTTTGCTCAGTGTTTGATCAAAAAATTCCCTTGAGGTGTGTATAGGAAGGTTTCACACAATAGACTTTCCATGTTCTGAGTGGGAAAAGCAATGCCAGTGCACTTGAATGTATTTATTGCCAAGGCATTACACGTATAAGGAATATTGTGAGGCATTCCAATGGTTGTGTGTTGGTTGTGACCCAAAAGGAGCAATTTGAAGGTGAGTTGCCTGTTGGTGTAGAAAAGCAAAGCCTGTGGTATCATCTGCATAGATTTCTTTGCCTTTTCTCTGTTCTTTTGGCTTATTTCCAAGACTTCACTATCCATTTTGGAAAAAGGTAGGCCTGCTCTCTGATGGGTGGATTTTTAAAAGAAAAAGTGATGCTTAAGCATAAATGTACAGGTGAGCTTAAATCAGAATCTCTCAGACTGCTGAGTGTGCTCTCAGAGAATAAAAGCATAGAATAACAAACGTTCCTGCAAGACTCTGTACTTGGAAAATCCAAGTGCTGTGAGGACACAGTAAATCAGGACCTCTGGAGGTCAGGGGGGCAGGAGAAGGAGCTCGTGGGCTCAGCAGGTTTTCAGGTGTGGTCCTGAACTCGTGTTACTGCACTAAGGATTGCTGAAGGAATAATGCCCCTGGTCTGTGCAATGCTGGAACAGTGCTCTTGAGTGCATTGTGACTTCTTTTTATCCTGGAATGCTTCCTTGGCACAGGGGGAGAGATGAAAGGGAGGAAGACAACATGAGATGATTCCTCTTCAATAAGCTTAGTCCCCAAACATGCAGGACTTGTATGTGTGGTTTTTGGGCCAATGTGCCTTAGAAATCACTTTAATTGTCACACTAAACACAACTGCAATGGCATTGCTGGCTTCAGGAAATCACTGTGGAAGAGAGGGAGTGCTGCAGCACCTTTAGCAATGCAGATGATGTATGATGGCTTTTAGATTTGTTTTATCTGAACCTGCTGTTAGTTTAACTAAGGAGAAGGGCTGGGATTCACGGTTAGTGCACACAGAAACATTTGCCCAAACAAGGAAGAAGTTGTCCTAAGAGGCTGTGTGCATTTGTGGGGAATGCAGGGTTTAGGCTGACACTCAGCCTCAACCTGGACTTGTAGGGGAGTTTGTGGCACTCCAAAGAACCTGGAATCCCTGTGGGTCAAACTGAGTTCACGAGGCTTGGGCTGTGAGCTCTGCCACAGTTAGAGGAGCAAGGCAGGGGTGTTACAACTGCTGCCAGGGGTGACAGGTTTTTAGTGCAGAGATGGATGTTGTGAATTATTAAATATTATTATTATATCCATGTTCTGCCATACCACTGGTCTTGGCAGCCTCCAAACTCTGGGAGAGGCTAATTTCACCAGGCTAAGCTAAAAATCTGTCCATGTGGGAAAACTCAGATTGACTGAAGTAGGACAGAGTGGGGAAAAAAGCTCTTGAGGCTGACTAAAAACACTGTTAGGGATAAACATAATTCTTCTGCAAGCAGTTATTTCTGCCACTACCTCAGCTTGCAGGTGACTAGAGGCTTCATCCCACCAGGACACAAAGGGAGGATTGTCAGTGTGTCTCCTCCAAGGCTACTTGGAAAACAAGAGGAACATGCCAGTCTTCCCCAGTTGCCAGGTACAGATACTGGGTTGCTGGGTTATGTTCACATGTGGTGACACTGCAATGCCATATTGTTTTCATGGACTGATCCCATTGATTTTAAAAAGGCTTATTAAAAAATTGTAAAAAAAACCAGTTAAAAACCTGGGAAAATATTTAACTGTCAGGCACTCTGGAAGTGGGGAATTCACATAAAAACTTGTTCACTTGCCAGAGATGGATCCTTCTCAGAACCATGTTTTTCCAGCTGTTCTGTGGCAGCTTGTGCCAGCACATGCCCAGCTCTCCAGGAACACAAGGTATGTCTGGCTCCCATCTCTTCAGCCAGGGATTTGCCAAGTGGAGAAATGGATCTTTCACACCATCTTGCAGAAAACTGACCTCTGCCCAGAGGTTTGATAAAAGAGAGGCTAAAAGTGGTTTATTTCCACAACCCCAGTGACTTTTTGTGCTGGCATTTCTAAGATCTGTGGCAGCAGCTGGCAGCTGGGTCATTGCTTTGCAAGTTGCGTCCTTCAAGCTTTTAAACTTAGAACTATCTCATATTTCTCCTGAGAGAGTCTGAGGCTTATTTTAAAATTTTATTCACTGCTAATCTGTAAATAGACTGAAAACAGAAATGCTGTTTCTGTGTTACATAGGATGTGAAGGACAAAGTTTCACCTAACTTTGAATTTCTGAAAATTTGAAGTCTTTTGCACCAAGTGCAAAACTTGAGAAATGCTGGAAATGAGTGTTTTCTAGAGGGAAAAGCTCTCCCTTTGTTTTGTGGAATGGATAAATCTGCAAAATTATGAAAGCTATGGGTCTTAAGTTCTGATTTTTAACAGCATCTTTGGAGCAGTGTTCTCAGAACAGCAGGAAGGAAGGTAGGAGAAACAGGGAGGAGGAGGCTGTAGCTGGACTGGGGAAACAAGTTGTAAAAGCCTAAAGAACAGCAGCAGGAAGAACCACCACACAAATGATTAAAAGATGGACTTGACACCTTCATATGAAGTTACTGAACCCTCTGTGTGCTTGGCTTTTATTATTTCCTGTTTTTTCTTGCTGGTGCTGCTTTGGGCTTGGTCAAGTTGTCCGGAGTTCCATCTGAGGAGTTAGAAGGGAACTGGGCCTTGTGTATTTCTTCCTTTTGTCATTTCTACCCTATTTGAAAGAGACATGAAATACTTCTTTGCTCAGTGCTGGTGTGTGCAGAGGTAGTTGTTGTGTCTCCCTGCTCCTGTTTTTATAAAAAACGACCCTCTGCTGATGGCTGGTGAGTATTAACAGGGTAGAACACAGAGAAACTCATCATGCAGATCTCTGAATCTTAGAGTGGTGCCACGTTGTACATTTTGCTTCTCACGTTTGTTGTGGGAATTCCAGCATAAGTGATTAAAGGCATACAGTCCTGGGGAGAAAAAAAAAAAAATCTGACCCTCAACTCAGAGTTCAAGATGGTAGTGTTCATTAGGAAGTGAATCAAAAGTGAACAGATGGAATTACCATGGGGAATTATTATCAAATTGAGCTGCCATCGTTGCATTTAATAAGGCAAGCAGGAGATGAAGGCAGCAGCAGCCCAGCCCTGTGCAACCAACTGCTGTGTGGGAACTGGGGTACTGCTATGAAGCAGGAATGCTGAAATTAGCAGGAAAAAAAAAACCCATTTCATTCATAGACTAGTAAAAATAAACTCACTTTCTGAGTTCATTTTAATTTGAGGCTTTGGCTCACAGCAGTTTAATGGATGTAACTTCAAACTTGGGGCAGTTTTTCTTTATCCTGTGACTTGTAGGAGCCAAACTTTCATTTGGAAACGTTGGCTCCAAGATCTGTTGAGTGTGCAGTGCTGGAGGGGTGACATGGGAAGCTTTTCTTGACTGGACATTGTACTCTGTGTGTGTAGGTGCTTCAAGCAAGAAAACGCTGTAAGGACAACAGTTTGAGTTTTGTTTTGTTTTAGTTTGAGTGCTTGATTTGTGATTGCTAGTGTTTGAGTCTTTAAGTCTTACTTGGATTTGCTCCAGAAAGGAAGAGCAAAGCAGCAGCAAAGGCAAGAAGAAATGGACATGGAAACAGATCGGGCTTTGATACTTCTTGTTATGATCCTACAACCCAAACTGACACCCAAAACACAACAAATTAGAAACTTCCAACCCCGCGGAGGGAGTAACCTCTCCCCTCCAGCCACCGGGACGGCTGAAGTCAGTGGGGTCAGATCCAACACAAACACGTTTGCTTTGCCTAATCCCGGCACTGCTGCGGCTGGGACGGGCTGCGGGATTACCGGGGGCTGCTCCATCCCCAGGTAGCCGGCGGGGAGGAGGGGAAGCCAGGATCCTCTGGGCCCCCGGCGCAAGGTGCCGGAGAGTAGGAGGAGAAGGAGGAGGAGAGGAGGAGGAGAGGCTCCCGGTGCCGGGAGGAAGGAAGGCGCAGCGCTGCCCGGGGCGGGGCTTTAGACTCCCGAAC